>CADDXX010000050.1:1017835-1264466 GCA_902810485.1 Alauda arvensis | reverse complement strand
CTGGCCGCGGCGCTGTGGCTGCAGCTGGCGCTGAGCCTCGGCCCGGGGCTGGCGGCGGGCGGTGAGTGAGTGAGGGGCCCCGGTCCCGTCCCCGGTCCCCTCCTTCGGCCGGCCCCGGCCCGCGCCACCCCATCCCCAGCCGCCSCCGCAGCCCCGACCCAGGGGGAGCGGGGAAAGTTCCCCCCCTGCGCCCTGCACCCCCTCCCGTGCCCGCCGCGGGGGCGCGCAGCCTTTGGCACCCTGCGCGGGGACCCCCGGCAGGAGGGAACCTCACCCCGGCCCCGGCCAGGGAGCACTGSCTCTCTGTAAGAGCGGCTTCATTTTGAAACAGCGCAATTTTTTTAATTTGAGGGGGGGAAAAAAAAGCACCTTGCCCCGCCGCGGTCCGCTCAGACATCTCTTGGATGACTCTTAGTGCGAAATCCCTATGCTGCTGGGGAAAGCAGGAATTTGGGGAGGAAGCCGGCGAATCGGGTTTGCAAATGCAGCGTCCTTCAGCACTCTCCTAGTGGAGGAGAGACCCAGCCTCATTTGGCCTTTTTAATGTTAATTACCTTTTTAACACTATCATTTAAATTATTGAGCCTGTGAGATATTTTCAGCAGGTACTTTTAATTACAAAATTGTTTTAAATTGATTCCATAATTAGACTTGGATTACTGGAAAAGTGTTAAAGTAAACTGCTTTGCTGTAAAATGAACTTAGCTGTGATAATGAAAGCAGCTTCACATTCCTTCTCYGGCGTGGTGTTATATATTTGTGTTGGGGGAATAAGCCATTTTATGATTGAATCGCATCACTAATGGCAGACAGAGCCCAGTATAAAAATTGCTTGGGCTTCTCCTCATGCCAAAGACTTATGCCAAAATTTTCTAACTTGCATGCCTAAGCCCCAACAGCTCCAGTCCAGATGTGTTTTCTGCCACTGAATATGGACTTACAGGAATATGGCTGAAGAGGACTTCAAAAGGTCATCTTGTTCATCCTCCTCCTGATGTGATTCAGTCCTAGTTTTCTCTCTAGAGATGATAATGCCATTTTCCAATAGAAATCCCGTGACTGCAAATGTGATTCCAGCTAAAAAAGCTTTTAAACTGTTGCAGTCACTACATATCCCTCTTTAGAAATCAATGGCTTTAAAAAAAATTATTTTATTGCAACTGTGTAACCCTTGATTTCCTGGGCAGCTCATGTTTCAGCGCGGTGGTGCTATTCAGCCTGTCCTGTGCCTTTCTCGGGATTGGAGTTGTGYGTGCTCCTGTCCTTCTCTAACCTCCTTCATATGGCTCCATTCATAAAAATGAAGCTGTTCCAAGGCCCCCTCCTCCCTGAGGCTCTGCATRTCCCACAGTTTGATTGTCAGCATTTACTTAGTGGATTAGTGCAAGAGGTTCTTCACAATATGGTTTATAACTCCCTCGAATGCAATAGTTTCCATCCCAGCCTGCGATAAATTGCWGTGTGACGCTGATCGTTATTAATGCTGCTGCCTTTCACCTCACTAGTGTAACTAATTCTGTATCAAATTTCATTTGTAAATCATTTTAGCATCTTTCAATAATTTGGGGGGTGGTTTTTTCTTTGGGTCCAGAGTCTAGGAAAAGGCAATGCACCGAACGATTGTGCACGGGCACAGTCACCGGTGAAAAACATTCATTGCTGTTGTGATTACTGCTACTATTTTMCAGTGTGGTTGTGCTCGGAAGGTAGGCACTGCATAAATCCCAGCAAATGCATAGTCCTTTCATGTGGTAGAATATAYGGTTGTTGGGTTTCTTTTACCCTGAGTCATTCGAGTGGTAAAAATAATGAGCTTTGTAATTAGAATGGAGACTGCGAATTCCTATTTTAGGCTCTGTTGTATCTGTGAGSAAGCTCACTGTGCTTGCATAGCTTGCTGTGTTTGCTGTGAGGGCTCAGCTTTTGGCTGTCCAGCCTGTGACCCAGAGTTTGGGAACTTGTAAGCAGTTGTTGAGCAAAGTTGTGATTCCTGGGACCTTCGAAAATTTTGTTTTTGTAGGACTCTCATTTTATGGATTTGTGTGTTTAGACACAATGCATGTGGCATTACTGACTGGTTTGGAAAATGTAGCTCCAGTCTCTTTCTTTCTTCTCATTATCTGTTAAATAAGGATAATCATACTTCTCTCAGAGATTTGAAAAGAGCTTTGATGACATTTAATGAAAATACTATGGAGGTGGAAAGAATTTGTTTCAAAAGCTTTAGAAAAACAGCATTGACAATATGCTGAAATAAAAACTACCTCACATATTAAAACATTCAAATGAATAATTTAGGGTTATTTTTTTTCTAGAAAGCAATCCACAGCTTATATTTTGGATCCCATTTACAGCTTCTTCCYTTTCTTGGCTGATACCAGGATTTGTCTCCTGTAATAATCCTGTCTTGACTTGGGTGACTCCTTCTATTTTATATCTGACTAAGCTCTATTGATTGTCACGTTCTACCATTTCACCCCAAATCAATACTACTTATAACTCTTTTTTTTCTTGTCAATAACCCTACAGAGAAAACTTTGTTTATTACACTTTGACTTTCACAGAAGTGAATGTAGTGAAAAAATTTGCTGTAGAAGTGAACTCAAATGAGCAAACCTTTCAGCTGTCAATATCCCTGACTCGTCCCTGATGTATTTAAAGACTCTGCTGATACTGAGGATAAAGTGTATCTCTCATACTTCAGCCTGTGGCTTTCATCTAATAATTTTTGTTTACAGAATCACAGAATYGTTTAGGTTGGAAAAGACCTCTAAGATCATCAAGCCCACGTGTTAACCTAGCACTGCCAAGCCCACCACTAAACCGTGGCCCCAAGTGCCACATCCACACATCTTTTAAATACCCTAGGAGTGGCTGACTCAACCACCTCCCTGGGCAGCCTGTTCCAGTGCTTGACCACCCTTTTGGTGAAGACATTTTTTCTAATATCCAATCTAAACCTCCTCTGGTGCAACTTGAGGCCATTTCCTCCTGTCCTGGTGCTCATTACCTGGGAGACGAGGCTGTCCCCCACCCGGCTACACCCTCCTTTCAGGTGGTTGTAGAGAGTGATAAGGTCCCCCCTCAGCCTCCTTTGCTCCACGCTGAGCCTCCCAGCTCCCTCAGCTGCTCCTCATCATGAGAGACAAAAAAAGAGACAAAGCAGGAGCAGGCTGGGAAGGCAGGCATGAAGAGAAATGCATAGTGAATGGAGCTGATGACAACGTACTCTTGTTTTAAGTTATTGTTCTGAGTTTGCTGTGAAAACTGTAGTATGGGGATAATAGCTGTAACAATAAATGTTTAAATATATTTCAAATTGCTGCAACTATATTAAAATAGTGGAGGATGACTATATCTAAAAGGAGAGGGAGAAAATAGTTCAGTAAGCTTCTGTTTTTCGGGTTTGTTATGTGGTCTTGTACCCAGATGTGACTTGGGCATGTGTCTGCTTTGTTGTCATGGGTCAGCTGGGTGAACTCTGTTCTCCTGCAGTGTCTTCTGCAGGGCCCAGTGGGGAGCCTCAGGGCTGCAGCAGACATCACCATAGGCTTGGAAAGGTCCATGACCTTGTCTTGCCTCCTGGCCTCGAGCAGGGTCAGCATTCTGGCTGTTTTTCATGGTCTGTTTCATCTCTGCTGCAGAATGCACACTCCAGTTCCTCCAAAGCCTGATGGCTCCAGTTTCTCCGAACTTTTCTTAAGTTTTTGTCATACTTTCTGGATTGCTGGTCATTCAGACCATGAGCTTGCTCTCATGGAACCACTTCCCTGTGGAATGTGTCTCTCTGGCACTGAACAGAGCTGARGAATATCCTGTGCATTGGAGCTCTGCTCCTGCTTTGATACCCCAGGTTCCTTTGTTGTCATCATAGGATGATGCTGGGTTATATTCAGGTTCTGGTTCCCTGTAGCTCCCAGGGCAAAAAAATGCTTTTTTTTTGGCATTGTAATTAATTTTTTGGTGTTTCCCCCATTGCATGTTCTGTCAGCAACATCCCTGCGCATCAGTAGTGCTTTTAAGCTGGCAAGTACATCATGCATGATGGCAAAGAAATCTGGCATGTTGTGAAAACTTCAGATATACTGAAATTTAGTGATTCCATGAAGAATAGAGCTTCTTTCTCTGGGCCGAGGCTGAATTGTTAGTGCTCTGTGATTGTATTGCATTTTACCGTAATTTTGGTTATGCTGTGGTTATGGTAACTAACCATCGRCTTTGGATGAAGTGGCCATCAAAAACACATCCCACAGGTTTCTGAGGATGGTGAACTTGTTTCCTTGGGGTAATACAAGTTTTTTGATGTGTGCTGATGATGCAGGCCTGTGATTGGGTGACTTTTTGGTAACCTGCAGTTGTTTCCGGCAAGAAAAGCCAGCCAGAGATTTGCCATAACTGCCTTGCATGTGATTTTGGGTTTATAAAGAAGGTTTTCAGAAAAACTCCAAATGTTTTCTGACACCCTCTCACTAAGTCTGTAGTTGATGTACTTTACTGTCTCCCTCTCCTTGCTTGTCAAGCAAAATAGACATTTCAGCCTCAAGTTCCTTGTACACGTGATGAAATCATCAGTTATTTTGCAGGATTSTTTTTAACCTCCATCTTATTGGAGAACCTCAGTGTTTTGGGAGGAGAAGTTTTTTCCCACTGTGACAGGATCTCAGTCCCARATGTACCTCCTGCAGCCTCTGTTCTCAGCAGTTAAGTACCATTCTGGTGCTGTTCTGATTGCGAGTGGCAAGGCCAGTGCCATCAGAGGATGGCAGTTCATCATTTGTCTTAGTGGCACATCCATCTGCCCACAGCCTTGAGAGAGGTGGGCATATTTGATAGATTAATCTTAAATCAGTTTCTTGGCTCTCTGCAAGAAGGAGCTTTATCACTGATGTGCTGTGTCATTTGGAGACTGAGGTTAACTTTTGCTTCTCTGCTTTGCTCCCTAACTCCCAAGATTGCAATAGAGTGTCTTTGATCTCTATATTARGGATGATTACAACTTTTGGAGAATTAATTAATTATGCTTTGCTTGATTTTCTCATCTGTAAAGTAGATAAGCGATGTATTTTGTGGGCGTGTTATGAAGGAGTTYGAGAGCCTCCCAAAGAAAATGTTGCTGGAATAAGACATAGGAATTTTAGCAAGTATAAGCTGAGCTTTATAAAAGTAGAAGATTCTATACTATTCGTTGTTGTTGGTATTTGTGGGGTTTAATAATTAAATATTCTCACCAGAGTTAGGAAAATGCTATCTTTTTTAACTTTTACAGATTCTTACAGATTTTTTCTACAGCATTAATCACGTACTCAACTTTTTTTTTCAAATATTGTCTAACTCTGCAATTAATTTATTTTTATAACAAAATACACTTTATTAGAAGTGGGAAACCTTGCAATTGTGCTGTGCATTTTCATGAGGTTTTAGGCAGGAAAAGGACAACAAAGTGTGGCCTAAATTCATGTTTGCTGTGTGCTGGTGCAAATGTGAGTGAAGGCTGGGCTACACTTACTGGTGAGCATTGCTTAGTCAGAAAATGAGCTCRAGGGATAAAGTGGTGTACTGTGTACAATTTGATTCACTAAGTGGAAAAATTTGCTTTGCTAACGTATTAAGGGACTGAAGGTACAAGGATCCTACCAAATTCAGCAATTTGACTGTGAAACTGGCATCTCTTCACTTGGTTTTACGTCTCCTCAGCTACTTCCCTGGAGGTGGCACGAGCAGAGCAGTATGAAACCAATTATGGGCTGTRTATCTATTAATTCTCATAGTGGCATGGTTTGTAACAGCATTTTTTGGTGTCCACACTCACCTTCTCTCTCTGACTGTGTTACCCATTGCTTTTGTTGACCCCAAGTTTGGCCTCCTGCTTTATGGAGGGGGCTCCCAATAGCTTTTCCTGAAGAGCTGTGCTGGTGATGGGATTTATCCAAGGGATGTTTCTTTCTCTCATACTGTAAACAGTGGAAGTGGTTGGTGGTGCCATCTGTTCTCACTGAGATCCTGTGGGGCAAATGTGTTTCCACATTTGTGACCCTTGAATCTTTTAAAGTGAGTAGTRTCCATCCTGGGTTGCTCTTCTGCTTGTTTTTAAGGGATTGTACCCAGATTTTTTAGGGAGRTTCCAGAATTTATCAGGAACATTTCTGTATTCATTGATTTTGTCAGTATGACCAACTTAAGAAAGGATTATAGGGGCTTTTCTGCCAGCACCCCTACTTACTTTGGATAAACATATTTCATTAAACCMATAATTTGACCAACATTCTTGCTTGTGGTAGCTTAATAGTAGCAACAGTAATAAAAATCTGACTTTTTTTCATATAGTTCTTCTCATCCATGGAATTTAAAGCATTTTATAAAGGAACATAATTTTATTATTCTCCTTTTCCAGTAGATGGAGAAATGGCTGTGGAAAGATATAATGTGTTGAAGACACATTTCACGTAAGAAACAGATGTTTCCATATACAGGGAAGAGATCCTTTGGAGCTTCATCCGGCACTTTCTTCTGTAAATAGAATTTAGGGAAATTCCTAATCCACATTTTTATAATATGGTCTCTATAATAGGATTTTTTTGGCTGTGACTGTCTTCTAATTGAGATGAGGAGCTGATTTCCTATTCACTTAAATTGCTACTTGAGCAAATCACAGAGAGTTTTTCCAGTGTGGCTTATTTGCCTGACTCCTTTATGTCTGAGATAGCACATGGCATTTTTCCAGACACCAAAAACATCTTCAGAATAGCAACAAAAAAAAAAGTGTTATGAGTTAGGGTAGAGCCCTGAAAAATGGGATTATGCAGGTTTCTGATGGTGTAAAGCCCATATTAACAGGAAGGGTATCTCTGCCTTGCTCAGTTGTGTGGTTCATGATCACAGTTTACACGGAAGGGCAACATTACAGAAGTACTGCATGTGCTTTAAATTAATTCTAACATGCTTGAACAGTTAGAGAGGAGAAGATCATTGCATGACAGGCAGCTCCATGCAGGCTGTGGCATGAGTGCCATTGCCTTMTACTGCCTCTCCCACTTTAGAAATCAGTGGATGTGTAATGTACTCCCGTAAAAATATGGGTTCAGCTTACAGATGTTTGCTCATGAAAACATAAGATGTAATGCAGAGGACGCAGAAGAGTGAAGCAGGTCTGGTCCCTKGATCCTTTCTGCACATGGTGTAGCACTGCTAAGTGGGCAGAACAGTTTCTGTGTAAAGCCAAATTCTGCAACCAGAAAAATGTACAAAATCTGAAAAGAAAAAAATCTGGAAACTGAAAAGAGGAAACAGCTTACAATAGCCTGAGGAAGAAAATAGGTTATGTTACTAAGGGTTAGATTATGTAGAAGTTGGGTTATCAAGTGTATCATGAGATAATATCCTAAAAATACACTCTCTTGTACACTGMTAAAGAGAAAATGGGATATGGCATGCACATGAATCAGAGGAATCATTATATCACTGGACTCCCATTCTGGACACTGAGAGAACACGCTAAAAAGAAGAGGTTGTCTTTGAAAATGCARAGCCTTCAGATCTTTTTTCGTCCTGCAGAAAGGCAGCAGAACTCATAGCTGTTTATCTGTCAGGAGGCTGGAGAACACTACAGAGATTCAAGAGAAAAGCTGCCATACATACTGGGAGGGAGGAGAAGATGCTCAGAAAAAGAAGCCTGTAAACATGGGGTCCTGTTCTCACTTGTGTCATTAGCACCAACCAGTGTGTACAGTAAAAAACTATGGAACAGAAAYTTCATTTACATCTTTCAAGACATGGGACAACACACTGGAGAGCAGAAATAGGACTGGAAAAGGGCTCAGAAGCCCCTGTAGTTTGCCCAGAACACAGGAGTCGTACATTTACCTCAGGCATGTTACCATTTGAGACTTAAGGTTGGAAACTTTACCWTCTATCCAAATGCTTCTCTAACCTTTATAAATGTTTTTGTCAATTCTAACTCAAGTCGTCATTGCTGTAACATAGAACTCCGAGTTTTCATCTCTAGYGTGGGATTCCCAAGCATTACTTCCTCCACTCTGCTGCTTATCAGTGCAAATCCATCAGTGCTGTGTCTTGGGCCATACTGACTGCTGCTGCCACTYTCCTGGGTCAGGCTGGAAGAATGCAGACTGCCCCAGCAAAGAGTCTTTCAAAAGGTGTGCATTAATTAACAGCCTGGGAGCTCAAGTTTAGCTGTAGCTGCCCGATGTTCATGTGTTGGTGCCAGCACAGAGGGAGCTGTTGTGGTTCTTGATGRTGGGACTTCCGCTTTTCTGGTTTAGTGAAGGTCACAGCTAAGTTTGTGCTTAACACAAGATCACATATTTTAACAGCAGCTATCAAAAAGGTCAGCTTTACCTTGCACATTCTGGAGGGCTTGCAAGGATTTCCCAAAGTCACGATTGGAAGGCGTCAGGAATAAATCTCAGAGTCCTCCCATAAAAGATGCTTATTTACACAATCTGTTCTCCTTGGGGATATTAGACCAACTCTTTGTACTTGATCATGATGTAAACAGTATGGTTACTGCCAGAGTAAATTGTACCCAAGTGAATTTGTATTTTCCTTCTGCAGACTGAGTGAAGTTGTATATACTGAACARCCCTGTGGTAATAGATTAGATCCACACAAAAGCCTGTCAATAGCTTAAGACTTCCATGTGTGTTTGCAAATAAACAATTTTAACTGGAATTTTGATATGCAGCTGCTTAACAGCTGTCACCCCCAGTGCCTGAGTTCCCATTTCCAGTGAAATGGTTGCTAATTGTGGGTATCCAGAAAGATTGTGTCATTCAGGAATGGCAGGGGGAGAGATGGGGGATATTGGGGAGTGTGTGGGGAGGAGTTGCTTGGTTAGGCTAAAATGGAGGTTAGATTTAGAGCAGCACTAAGAGCTGAATTAGCAAGAGGAGGACTGAAGTCAACAGCACTACTTGCTTGGGTAAATCTTTCAGCTGTAAGAACTTCATGGCATACAGCGGGGTTTTTTAATGTATTTCTAATACTCAGTGGAAGCCTACCCCGCTGTTGCTGTGTTTGTGTAAGAATGATTTGTATTCTGAAAGCAATGGGTACTTATGAGACAGAGAGGCATTTTTCTGTATCTCTTCACTTAGTTGACATTTTTAGGGATATTTTGTACACATCATCTTACTCAGAGAAAACACAAATGATCCACTTAGAACTGAAAATAAATAATAAATAATTTGGTCTCCTGTAAATTGGACTTATAAAATAGCTTGATTGCAATTACCAGCTTTGCAGTAATCTTGAAGGAATTAAGATAAAATGGTGTTATCATGAGCAACAGCAAAAATGAAAATACACAGACATTTGTCTTGATCTTGTAAAAGTGCAGAACATTCTTCTCTCCTCTGAAGGGGGACCATGACCCCCCCAAAAGTACAGTCACAGCCACAATCCTAGGTCCTGCTCTATCCYTCCTTGGGTTCAGAGATAATAATCCTGGGCAGTTCTTTCCATTGCTGTCTCATAACATCACATGCTCTTTTCTCTGCACTCCTTGTTCTCTTCTCCAAGGCCTGAGGTTCTTCTGTGGGGCCAGAGAAGAAGTATGGAGGGTACWGTCTCTTTTCTTTAGACATAATTCCAAGTTAATACCAACTGGAGTTACACAGGTGAACTGGAGAGTGTTACATGGTTGTGACAGCGCAGCACCCACACTTTAAAATGCCCCCTCACTCTGCCTGGTGGGATTAATTCCCAACAAGCAAGGTTGTTGTTTCAGGCCTTGCCCCCTTCTCTTTTGACACCCAGAAATGTTTGCCCAGATGGGAGAATCCACCTTTCAAGTCTAACAGAACCCTTCTCTGCTGATAGCCTGTGCATYATCTGTCACTGCTGCCCTTACCCAGTGCACCTGTCTTAAGAGACCAGCTCAAGAATGGAACAATCTGGGACTGGTTTTGTCAAGACTAGGCTGGTCTGTAGAGATTAGGTTATTTTAGTTCAAAGGGAAATACCCAGTGCAAATATTCACCAGATAATATATATGAATGATTGCACAATGTATGTAGATGAAGCCCAACTCCATTATGCCTGTGATCTCTTGGAAATTGGGTCATGATGGGACACACCTTGGCACAGTGGCTGTAAGAGATGCCAGTGGAAGAAATTGCAGGTTATAAAGGAGGGGCACATATCTGTCTTCGCATGCAGCCATGCACTAAGCATGCCCCTTATTAATCTTATGGATAGGTGGATGAGTAGGGAGGAAGATAAATAGAGAGATGTATGCACATATGCTGAAAAAGAGTAAGAAACTAAAAAAAACCCCAAAAAAACAAACAACAACCCCCCCCTAAAAACCCAAATAACACCAAAAAAAAGCCCCCACAACCCAGGAATGAAATTGCAAAACATACACTACTCTCATTGACAGTCTTTCCGACATTCTTATGCTGGTTCTTAGCATTTACAAGGTTGCTTTTTACACTGAAATATAGATGAGTGCTGCCTCTAATGCTTCTGTTTAGGCGCAAGAGTGATGCTGGATTCATGTGAGGGATGGAGAGCGGCATAGTGCTGGGTATATTTAGATTCTATTTMATTTTTATTTCATATTCAGTAACGTTACAGAGATGGACTTCATTCCTCATTTCAAAGAGAAATCCATCAGATAAATTGCGTTCACTGCGGGGAGAGGAATTTTGTCAAAACCAAGATGAAAGATGCCTTTCTGCAGTAGCCTTGATGTACTAGGAGGTGTGTTTCCTGGATGCTGCTAATGGGTGCATTTTTTAAACCTTGGGTTCGGCATGTAGAGGAGTTTTCTTGGTTCTCCCAAAAGGCTGTCTGAGTAACCTGGTACTTAAAGCAGGTAGATCTGTGCTGCTCAGGAAGTCAGTTTGTCAGTCAGGCCAAGGTTACAGGATTGAAAAAAAGAGTATTTTAAACTTTTTTTTTTTTTTTAGAATCCCAGTGTTATTAGAATATTATAAATTTAAGGGGGCACTCATTAGAAGTAGCTCAGAATAATGTCTGCTAGGGGTTTTGCTGCAGTGCATTAGTATCGCAGGTAAATGATTCATGACATTTGCCATTCTGGGCTGTTTAAAGCTGTGATTTAAAAATGCAGACTTTCAGGGAAAACAGTTATAAATCTTACCTGATTTTTTTAATACATTTTATAAATCTGATCTGATAATTATTTTTTTCCAAAGGAACAATGTAGTAGCTCCCAGCTGCAACTTTGTAGTCATCTTGACATTTGCKGTTTGTGATCCCTTTTTGCCATAGTTAATCTCAGTTTAATTCTTTGGTTGTTTTATTGGAGAGGGAAAAGTCCTTTGGTAATGCATCTATACCTCTAGTGTTAGAAAAAAATAATTTCCATATGCTGATGTTTTCTGTCCTTGCAGTCAAGTGAGTCTGTTATCATGCAATTTCCTCTGAAGTACAGACCCAATGCAGTGCAGGAGGCTGCAGCAGGGTTTCAGGAGCCAATGGGACTGGCAGCTTACYGTGAATGTTAACATGAGACTGCTGTTTTTTAGCTTGGAAATCCATTTGCTAGTTTTTCCCTGATTTGAACGTGTTTGGAAATACGATGATGTGGGGATTTTCCTATTCATCAGCTTTCCATTTCTCCTGTGAGTTTCCTATCTTGCTCCAAGGCAGTCATTCAGGCCTTGGGGACTCTGGTCACCAGCAGCACAGCCAAATTTCCTACAAGAGCAAATCTGGTACCTCCTACACTTGACCTTGGGAATGGAGGAGGTAGGGAAGAGATCTGACCTCTGTTCTAAAATGATGCCTCCCTCAATTTACATGCRGGGATGAGGAAAATCTGCTTTTTCTACCACACAAGATGATGCTGGTCCTTTTGGTTGGATGTACAGCCTCTCCTTTCAGTGTCTGAGGACCACTCATTCTTTCTTTCTCCCTTACATCCCTGTCAGTCCACACTTATCTCTTCCTCTGACTTATTTTTAAAAGTACTTACCTGAAAATAAAATGAACAGGTGGACTAGTGCTTTTTCTGGGAGATTCTTGGGGAAGCTGCACAGCAATTAAAAAAATGTTTAATATGTCTCTTTCTGTAATTTGGCTCCCATTCAGCCTTCTCCAGATCATCTGGTCTCTCTGCTGTCTAGATCGACTAACTTTTAAAAAATGGCTTCACACACACTTTGTAACCATTTGTCTTGATCAAAAAAAAAAAAAAAAAAAAAAAAAAGTCAGAAAAAGAAGGCAGGAATGTGCTAGATGGGGAAGAAGGTAGTCAAGGGATGTATTATTCAGAGCTTTATGTAAAGCTTCCCTTTTTTTACCTAGTTGTAATGGTAGTTTTCCTCTTGCCTCTCTGAATGTGACTGTGGTCATTTGGTTTGTCCTGGGCTATCTTAGTGAGTTTTGAAAGCAAGGGCTAGTCAGTGTCCAGTCCTGAGTGTTCCTTACTATCAGTTCATGTGATCTGTGGTGGGAAGGGAATGATTCTGTACATACAAGCCTAATGCCCTGAATTTGTAAAGCTAAATAGCAAAACTGCTACTGGCATGACTCACTATTATTTTTAGCTCTGAAGAGGAGACAGTGGAGCAAAGGTTCATCTTTCCATACCAGCTGTGCCTTTTGTTGAACAATCTGATATTGCAGAGAGGTTTAATGTTCATCTTTCTGCTTTTAACCAGGTTTCTGCAAGATGCCATTCATTTGTTTGGCTTCTATTCATAATAGGCTCATTCCTTGAGAGAATGGCATTCTGGCTCTTCTGGTACTGTACAGGCCCTTGCACAGGACAGAGACTTTGCAACTTGAATTGTTGCTGGAAACAGCCAAAGTAGAAAATGTGACTGATTTAACTGAAACAGCAACACAGAAGTCTGTGGATTTGGTTTGTGCTATTTAAAGATAAATATTTTCTCCATTTTCCTTCAGAGTGCTAATTATTTTATGTTTAAAGAATCATTTTCAGAGGTATTATAAAGGAGAAATCAGACATTTTTCTGTGGAATAACTGATCCAGATTCAATTTGGAGAAGTGCACTGATTTCTGAAAGCTTTTGCTCCTTATCTCATGGAGTGCTTGCAAAGCCTACCAGGCTGCATGGCCTCTGCTCCTGCCAGGGTTACCTGGGGAACAGCTGGTCATTAACATCTTCTGTTGCACCCAAGCAGTTCCAGTTTCTAACACTGAATTTCTAAGTAAAAGTGAATGGTGATGCTATCAGATTTTGAGGAAAAAAACATGTTTACACCTTAAAAAAGCAGTGAAGTGACTTTGGASTTTAAGAACTGCTTTAGAATTAGCTTCAGCACCAACATAAGCCTGAAGTCCCTAAACTTTCAGTGAAACAAAGGGCCTGAGCTACTGTGAAGGTATGGGGCAGACCAGAGAGGTACTGCTGCCTTTGGGACACTTGCTAAGACTGTGACCAAAGCAAAAACCTGCAGATTACTGAATAGTGGCTTTAGGTCCTAGTCTGTGTCTCATAATGGTGATGCAGCATACTTGATAAGGAGATTTCTGGTTTTATGGCAAGTTGAAGAAAAAAAATATTTTTAATCACTTTAAGAAACTGCACATACAGCAACCTTTTAATGGAAAAACCCCACCTCTACCAGGATTTAAATCTAATTTGAATTATCTTAAGAGGAACATATGATGCTGAATGTCAACTGGGTGATGCTTGCATGTTCTCTGTAGTGAAATCTTGGTCTGCTACAGATGGAAGACTTATCTGAGCCAAAAAGGGAACTAAGGGCAGAGAATAAGGAGCAAAGGGGCAGAATGTGCCTTGCATTATCAGTGGATTGCACATTCAGATAAAGTAARACACAGACATTTTGTCAAAGAAGTTGGGTATGTAAGTTCAAAGCCTGCTCTAGGCAGTTTAACTTAGCCAGCACTTCCAACAGCTGATAACCTAAAGTGACACTGACCTTGGCAGATTTAAAAGGGCAAGACTTGCACAGGGATAAATTATTTCTTGATCAGTTGCTCAAGTATATRAGATGCAGTTCAGCATTCCTTCAGTATTGATTATGGATGTTTGTTTTATCCCAGAACAAACATACTGATTGCAGATAGTGGAAGTAGAACAGTCTCTCTGTATATTTGAGCTCTTCTCTATCCATTTTATTATATCCTGGGGCACAGTGMTGCTACTGAGTTTGTGCTGTGCTGCTCTCTCCACTTGCCTTCTTGACTCACCATTCTTGACTCAGTTTTTAAAGCTGTAATGCACAGAGTAGGAAGAAGTGGTTTTGTTCAGTAAATGTCTGCACAATCAGGATTTTTGTCCAGATTGTCTTTTTTCYGGCCTTGAGGCCTTCATGTCCAGGAGATGTTTCATGACCTTGGTGTGTGGACACACAAGTCCAACAGCACAGATAGTTTTCAAGTGTTGTAAGTGGCTGCTTTGAGGCTGTCAGTGATTAGAGACACATTGGAGGCAACTTAGCCACAACGTCACTATTTTTAATCCACCCTCTGTGTACTGAATCACCATACCTCTTGCTAAATCTGTCAGGGGCTGTGGGTGGTAAATGCTGCTAGGATGTAATTCCTTTTTCTTGTGAGGAGCTACCCAGACTCAGGAAATAAAATGCCATGGTGGGAACAGAACTCAGCTGTACCCTCCCSGTGCTCATTGTAGTGATTTCTGTATAGCAGAATTGGGTGATTCTGGATTTATAGCCCTCTCCTGCAAGATCATAATTTGTGACCCAGGGAACAGAGGCTGTTGGTTTCTTGGACTGACTGAATGCTGTCAATGCCCAAAGTCCCACAGATATTCTTATTTTCAGCTTAATATATTAAAATGCCTGCGATAAAAAAATCCCCCAAAATCCCAAAACCCAGCCCCAAAAATGTTATGTGATATCTCTGGGAAAGTGACAGCTGAAGGRTCCCTTCTAGATCTTCTGTTGAGTGACTTGCTGGGTTCAGTGATGATTTTGCACATGCTWCTTTGCCCATCTGTTCTCCCTGCTTCCTCAGATCCCCTGAGCAGACAGAGAAGCACAACTCAGAAAACTTTTCTCTGTGCTCCTCAGAGAGAAGAAATTGTGTCAACTGCAATATGCTATTTGGATGCAAAAAACCCTGAACTGGCAGGTAAAAGACCCCCAGACAGTATCCCTGATGTGTGTAAGGTGAGTTGCCCAAAGAATCCCAGTCCCCTTGGTTTAGCAGTGGTCACTGAATTACAGACCTGACATTTTTGGACCGCTGTGTTTTTTTGTTTGCTTGCCCTTCTGTTAGACATTTAAATGAAGGCTATAATACTGTGGTGAGAAATGGGTTAATTTRTACCATTTTCTTTACCAACACAGTCTTTAAGTCAATAACATGTTGTAAGAGTCAAGCTCTTTGTGAGCTAAATCTCTGCTGACAGCACATGATTGATTCCGTTTTGCAGATGGGACAGATTTCCATGTTGTGTCTCAACCTGTCTTATGATTACTTGCACACAGACCTAGCCACTGACAACCCAAAAATGTTATGTGGGTGAATGCTCACACATATGCCTTACACATATGTGAACACCCACTCCTTTATGCATTGCTGGAGGAATAAATATACTTGTACACAAGAATCCTGTTCTTTTTACGTAGGGAATACAGGATGCAAAGTTATGCATAGCCAGAAATAGGAGCAGGGGGTTGAAATGTCAGCTTGTAAAAAAAATGGAAAATTAATATTGAATGGTTGTCTATTCAAGAGGGCTGAGCTTGACAGGGATTTGTACTTTGTCATCGATSCTCCTTCCCTCAATAGGTCAGCACTTGTTAGCTCCAAATCTGAAGCTCCTTTTACCTGGAGGCCTTCTCTTACCATTACTCTTGTGGGATACCTGTCTGCCCCACAGCCCTAGGCCACTTGACACTAATTCCCAATAATTGCTGTCAGTATTGAAGGAAATGTTGGTACTGAGTCAGCAAAGAGAGGGAATTTTCTGCYGTCTCTGGAAGTTTTACATTTAGCRCTGGTTGTCCCACAAGGCTGCTGTGGCCTCCCCTGTGTATTTTCTGAGTGTTGCCTGGTTCAGTGAAGACCACAGGAGTTCTGCATCAGAAGTAAAATGTCACAATTAAGTAGAGAAATTCAGTTTCCAAATTTTCATGGAACAATTTCTTATCGTAGAATATTCTGAGTTAGAAGGGGCCCATGAACATCATGGAAGTCCAACTTGTGGCTCTGCACAGATTGTCCCATGGATAATCCMTTTAGCATCATACTTTTAGAGATACACTGAAAGCATTTGAAAATACAAAATTTGAAAATGTAAAATTAGCTAACTTTTCAATTTTCTTTCACTTAGTGCCCATTTAGGAATCGGTATTTCTGTTCAATAGACTTCAGTTTTACAGGCTAATGCCTACACAGCAGAAGTTTTCTGCTGTACTTGTTCCTGTAACTTATAAAACTGAGCATGRGAGACCCTGGATCTCTCTGAAGGCTAGATTATGTCTCCAGTTTATTTGCACAACTGATGGATTGAATGTTTTTTTAGGTTCCAGAGTTTGTCCTCTAAGCATTTATTTTCCCATTTAATGAAAAATCTTTGCCTGGGGCTGAGCCCTGACACATGAGGTGGCATTTCAAGATCAAATGTTATTAATGTAAAAAAAAAAAAAAAAAAAAGAGGGAAACAAAAAAATAAAAAAAAAAAAAAAAAAAAAAGCACTAGAGACCATTGATTTAATTGAAGGACTTCATTTTCAGAGGCGATTTATCCCAAATTTCTAGTACAAGTCCGTGGAAGTTGTGATTTTGTATCATTTTTTGAAACCGGATTCTGACCTAAGACACCTCAATCATATGGCACCATTAGTGAGGAAGGACTTCTGGCCACTCTACTGAAATCTGTGTAAAATGTGACCATCTGCCCAGTGTTCTRCAAAGGCAGGAAATACTAATTACAGAATATTCTGACATCTCTGGACTTGTGACACAGCTGAATCTGACCCAATATGTTCAAAAACTGAAGCTGATGTATATTGAAAGCTGCATAGCTCAGTAACACTTTGTTTTCTGAACTGCTTTACCTTTGTGTAAGTATATTAGACAAAAGGAGTATATTTTTAAAAGGCTTTCAGTTCAAATTTGCATGAAAATGGTAATGTTGCTACAGGRTTTATTATGAACTGTTACATAAATAATCTGCTTTTGAACAGCCTCTAAATACCTATTTATGCAATGTAGGAGTTGAAAAGTTAGTATGTATTTTAAGACTGACAGTAGCTTACTGTGTTCAGCATCTTTGGCTTGTACAGCAGAACATTTTTCACTTAACAACATATTTGAAAAACCAAAGCAAATACTAAGAGACATGCTGCACACACACACTGGATTTAAATATAAAGTTCAGGTCACATAATGAATTGGCTGTAAGCAGGAAAATATTAAACCTGACAGTTTTTTAGTAGATGTGCTCCTGTGCTTAAATGTTATAAAGGTTATTTGCCAATAGATAATGCTGTACATGCTATGAATTGAATGACCTAAGCCAAAAAGGTTTCTAAATGGATAAATGKTAGGAACTGGAACTACACAGTCTGATCCCCTTAGCCAAGCATGTGAGAGGGCTCCTCTTCAGCCACGCTGCTCAGTTCTGCTTTACTCTGCTTTACTGCAGAACTGCTCACAGACCTGCTGCCTGCTTAACAAGGGCACTGCCTGCATCCTCTTGCCCTTTTAACTCACTGTGGCTCACTGTGATGTCTCCCTGCTTTTGGATCCAGCTTCTGACTCTGAATTGAGAGCCTCTCCTACGGCCTCTGGGTGAGGTCATGTGTACCTTGCTACCCAAACCAACTGTGTTCTGTGAGTGGTTTCACCTCTTGTTAGACCATTAACGAATCTTGCTCCAAACATCAAGCRTAACAGCAAAATTGCAGGTTTTTAGTAGGCAGTGAAATTATCTTGACATTGCTCCAGGCTTGTATTTGTRGGATTTTTTTATGCAGTGCGCTTCTGGAATGGAGTGGAATATTGTATTSTGCCTACTCATTCTTCTGTTCTTCATGTAAATATACACTCAAGTGTTTGCTGGAGGCAGTGATTTTTTWAAATCAAACAGGTTATATTTATTTAAGCGTGGATCTTCTATCCACTCCACCCGAGCAGGTGACAGTTCCTAAGATTGATTATTCAGGATGAACACCTCCCTGTTCATGAATGTGTCTTCTGCATGTGCAGCGGGGCACTTTCCCCATTATGCAGTGGTCACCACTTCTGCTCACAGATGAGGTCCCTGCTCTGGCCTCACCATGTAAATAAATTGTGTTTCTCTTCAATTTTGAAATGAGTATGTAATTTTTCCAGGGATATGTTAGCAGTGCCAAATTGGAAGGCTCCTTGGGCAAAAGATCTGGCTGGTAAGAAACTAATATGATGCAGAATATATATAATAACTAGAAGATRATAATTTTATCTTTTGGGCATATATCTGTGTAGGCTGAAGAAATTAGTGGAGCTGGTCTCCCACCTCAGTTTCCTTAATGCCCTGTATGTGTTTTATACAACATTTTGGTTTTATAAGCAATCATGCACACRTGGTTTCTGATTGCTCTGTTTCAGACTCTGGAAAGTTCTGGCTTGTATAATTGGGTCTGSAGTGATAAAGATTTAAATTGTGAAATATGTTAAATAAATAAATAAATAAATATATTTCTTTAAAATCATCCTCAAAACTGAACACTAAAGATATTCTTTGTTTTGAATGCTTCTTGAAGACTAGCACTTTCTAAATMACTGTCTTCTCAATGTCCTGGAAGGTACAGTCTGTCCTTGTGCTAGGTACAGTCCTTTGAGATGCAGAGGTCATAGGTGATCAATCCTGCATTCATTTTTCAACAAAAGAATTAATCTGACTKGTATTCAGTAGAATTTTGCATTGAAAGAGAACTGCAGAAATATTGTGAACCATGCACTTGGACTTCCATATTTTTAACCTGTTTGCCCTTGTGCATCTGTCTCGTGTGCAGATGTCTGACTAGAGCTTTCTGTGAAAAAGAAGGTCAGGAAAGGAAACACTGGCAAAAATATATTCCCCCTTTCCTCTGCAGTGCATTAAGCAAGAATGCAATGTGGCAAAATTTTTATTGATGCTTTTTCCATGTATTCTCATTAAGAAAAATCCTGCAGAATCGTGAGCTATTGTGACGTGAGCCTTTTGCGTCATTCTGGTAATAGTAAGTTTTGGCATCACAATCATATTCCATAGGTGAGATCTCAGCAGAAGAGGTGGAATTCCACCACCCTTTGTCACTGCATCTGTTGTATTGCAGGTCTTGTCTTTGGAATCTTGATCCCAAGAACACTGCTGTGGCCATGAAGGGGCAACTTCAGGAGAGGGTGCAACCTTCTCACCATGTGATTTKGAATTTCAATTTGATTTTTGCTCCTGGCATACTGGATCATTGGGAATGTGCTCTTCCTTCCCTTAGTAATGAATTCTGTAGCTKCCATCTGCCCCATGTACATGGGATAGGGTAGTGGAATCAGAAGATCCAGAGCTGATTCAGAGAAAGATGTAGTGTACTTTGACCATGTCTTCAAGTCATGGAAGAAGCCTTTAAGTGTGTTAGTTTTAAGTTCAGTGTTCACTAATTTTCGATTTCTCAGCTAATGCACCAATKAATGTGGTGGTTTCAGGGTTTTTCTGCTGTGAGATAGGATTAAAAGAAAAGCAAAGTAGGCTCAAACTTAAAAGATATAGATTATTCACACACACTAAAAGGAAACAAGGAGGGAAAAAAACAAGAAAGAATCAAAATGAAACTTCCAAAACACTTCTCCCCTCTCCCACCAGCTTCTTTTCTTCTTTACAGACATTTATAAAGGCAAGAACTCAGAACTTAAGGTCTGYACTCCTTATAGAATAATCTTTTATCAATCTCTCTAGAGAGAGAAGTTTCTTYTGGTTATGGTAACTYTCYACMAGGACAGAAACAGTCCACACGTGGTTCTTAGCTCTCACAGAAGACAGCCGYCCAGAAACAAAATTCTGTCTCTGTGGTTCTCCCRTRAAGTGCAGTTTTTTCCTRTCAGCTGCACTTGGGTCATGGACTYTATGYATTCTGGKGTGTTATTTTTAAAATTAACMGTTCGGGTGCAAAGGATACTCTTTATCTCAGTCTAGGGCAGAAACATCTCTGACTTTTACTCAAAGCACTGGCACAGAAGACTTATATCACATTAAGCATCTTACTCAGATGCCTCAGGGGACTACAGAGTCAMTGCTTCATCTATAKCTACTTAGTCTATTGCAAATACTTCTGCTCAAAAATTACCAGTCTGAACAATTATTTCCCCAATTCATATTCTCTATAGTTTAAAGATATATTCTAGCATAGTTTGTTGCTACAATTCACAAAAGATTTTCAGCCTAAGGGCATCTTTCATCTCCCCATCCCTTAAAACACAACACTTCTTTCACAGACCTCAGTATCTKCATGTAGCCTCAATAGAAATGTCCTCACTATGGCTTTTTCTTCACTCTAGAGAAAGTCAGTGTTGTGCAAAGTTCACCTTGGCAAAGAAACAGTTAACTTTAGCTCGGGTCAGCAGATAGTCACGTGCTCTTGGCCGGGCAATGGTGGCAGCTCTTGAAAAACTCTGAGGCCACATGGCAGAAGAGCAGGGGAAGGAGCAGGAATAGTAGCTGGTGTTGTGATAGCTCCGTTGGCAGATGCAGCTTTTACCGCCCCCCTCCAGCCCTCGGTCTCATTCGGGGCAGCCCCACTGGGGCTCCGAGCTGCTCCAGGTGGAAGGTGGCGGGGGGGAAGAACCGGCTGTAGTCTGTCCTTCTCCACTGGCAGCTGCCAAACTCGGTCTGAGCAGAGCTAAACATATCTTCCTCCCCGCACCCGGCCTGAGAGTCATTGCTTAGCAGATATTTCAAGTTAAGCAGGGTTTAGCAGGCCTGGCAGAGCCCAGTGGGGCCTAGCAGGCTCGGCAGAGCCCAGCAGGCCTCTGGCTCCTCCCCAGCTGGAGGGAGCTGGGGCTGCCTCCTACCTCTTCAGAGGCGAGCAGCAGAAAGAGAGGGAAGYTCCCAAAATCCCCAGCTTTTATAAATGTGCTCATTCACAAAAATGAACTCACTTTCTCACTGGCTGAACTATGTGTCAATCTAAGGTCCTTGCAGCTAACTATTTCCTTTTTTAACTAAAAGCTATGCTAAACCATRACAGTGTGGAAGGAGGTTTTAGAGTTACAGAAGCCATGTGGATATTGAATTAAGAATCCAGAAGACACCTTGGACTGCAACAGGCTACTGACCACTTGTCTTTGATTTTGGAAGCAATCTTCATGATGTAGCATATGCTGCAGAATATTTTCCTTTTCAAGGATTCTCTTTTCCCTTGTGAAGACCTGGGAATTGAGATAGCCCAGTGGAAGTCTCATCTCTGTGTTTGAAATGAAGGATGGTGAAGGTTGAAGATAAGTTGTGTTTCACAGGAGGCATAGATCTGGTGTTCATGGGTATTTATCTTCTTTTGTTGTACAGGAGAGAGTGGAATCTTATCAAACTACACCAGGGAGATGTTTTCAAAGCAGAAGACTATAGCTGTCTGTTCYGGTCATATGTGAATGTCTGAGAGGAATGTTTTAAGTCAGGGTAGCTGCAAGCTGAGCACTCCACTTTAAGTCTCATRTTTGACTCATCAACACTTCACAGTTGGCTGTAACAAATTCCACTATCTGGTCTAGTCTAAAGGATCTCTTTTTTCTTTGCCATTTGTGCATCAACATCCAAGTCTGGTGTTTTGCAGAAACACATTTTAAAGGGGAGTTCATTTTCAGACACTTACCAATCTTACTAGTCAGTCTGGGGCTGAGCAGATAGAAAACAGCTKGGGAGAGAGGGAGCTTGGGGTCCTGGTGGACAAGGAGGTGACSATGAGCCAGCAGTGTGCCCTTGYAGCAAAGACARCCAACAGCATYCTGGGCTGCACTGGGAAGAGAGAGGYACTGGAGCTTGTTTCCTGTGAGGAGAGGCCAGGAGAGCTGAGACTGTTCAGCCTGGAGGAGAGAAAGCTCAGGGAAGCTCTTACTGATGTGTAAAAATAATCTGAATGGGGAGGACAAAGAGGACAGAGCCAGTCTTTCAGTGGTGCCCAGTGGCAGCACAGCAGGTAAAAGGCACAAACTGAAACACAGGAGGTTTYCTCTGAACATCTGGAAGCCGTTTTTCATTGTGGGAATGACCAAGCATTGGTTTCCCAGAGAGGTGGTGGAGTTTCCATCTGAAGAGATGTTCGAAGTACTGGGCTCAGTCCTGGGAAGCCTGCTCGAGCTGTCCTGGCTGAGSTGGGGCTGTGGACTAGATGATCAGAGGGTCCCTTCCAGCCTTGGAATATACCACATGTCAAACCACATCAGAGGAAGCCTCCCTGTCAGACTTGTCCATCAGTCCCATGAGGGAAATGGGAAGTGTGGGAGACACACTCCATTATACAGACATTGTATAGTTATGGAATGGCTAGATGTGGTGTGCAGGTCATCTCCAATGTACATGAACTTACGGCAAGCTGGACGCAAGGCTGTGGTGAGCTCATAACATAAAGAAGCTGATGAAGATCTCTGACCTGCTATTTGAAATTTTAAGTGTATCCAACAAGATTTGTATATGCATGTGGACATTTTTGCTCATGTTCCAGAACCTGGATAATTCCAGCCTAGAAATATAGCCTAAGAAATACYTAATTTTGACCACATRTAACTACTCTTCCTTCCATTTCRTATCTCTCCTAGCTTTAGTCCAGATAAATGGAGCACTTGGTCAGGGCAAACAATTTAGCAACCCTTTCAGTACAGAGTTAAAGATCTGTATTGCAATGTAAGTGAAAGGAATGACAGAAAATTAAAACTATAAAGACATTAGGCACGGCAGTGCAACTGTTTGCTGTTACTGTTACCACCCTTGTTATTGCTGTTATGAGTGACACAGTTGTCTTTASCATAGCCTGGCTACCATCCTCAGCTGAAATTAGGAAGAGGGTTGCATTGGTGTCTTGATGAACACGCAACACGACCGTATGCTGCCTTGGCTCGAGCGGGACCAAACTGCTAAGGCACAGCCCATCTTCTTCAGTGTCCTTGTGCCACTGCTTCCGTGGTAGGAACAGATGGCATAGCAGGAGTGTTCCCAGCTTGGTTAAAACTGGGAATGCAGAGGGTCAGATGAACTGGCATTCATTGGACTATGCTGGCTATTACAGTGAGGTGTTGTCTAGCAGTCAGTCCTAGATGTAATTCTCCATTGCACAGATTATACCAAACAGCTCTCAAATATGGCAAGCATATACTACACAGGAATAAAGATTTTCAGAAGTTGCAAAGTGACTGATTTCACAGACATACATGCATTTTGAGACATTTCTTCCCATATTTGATTCTGAGAATGTGGTTTCACTGTGCAGCAATGAAATGACTGCTCTGTTGGCAGCATCTCGTAGTTGGTTACATAAAAGCCACAATGGCCTTGAAACCTTGAATCTGGACAGAGGGATGAAGAATACTATATTTTAAGCTCATGATTCAATGACCTTAGTTCAACAGTGACAAGAGATTCCTGCCATCTAAGTAGATAATTAAATGAACTCACACATGTAAAATGGATTTTCTGGTTGCTCAGATGTCTCTGTCCCACATGGTCTCCTCATGACCTTTCACAGTCTCATCAGAGATGCCAGTTTTGGATTAGATTGTGGAATCTGAACTGTGCTTGGTTGTAGAACTTAATTTCTTTGGGATCAGAGAGTGCTGCTGAGGCAATGGGAGAAATTTGCAATCACCCTCTACTAAGGGTTCTGTTACTTTACTTCATAGCATTTTACATCCTTGCCAAAAGGAAAATATTTTTTACGCTTTTTAAACTATGTTCAGTGATGTTTGCTCACTGGGTTTTGGCCTTGTGTGTATGCCAATAGAGGTAGGCTAATTTATAGTGGCATGTGATTGCTTGTTGTACTTGTTCCTGAAACCGGGAAGGGAAAAYGCTGGAAAGAGATCTGCAAAGTGATTTTACTTCATTTTCTCCTTGATTGCTTTAGCATTAGATTGATCCACATTCTCTTCTTTGCTCTGGCATGCATTTCTTGGCCTGTTAATTTTCRGCATAAAATGTAAATAGTTACTGATCCACATATATATGAAAAGGTGAAAGAAGTCAGTGAAGAGTCTAATGATGAGAGGGAGAGGAAAATGCTTTTRAAAATACATTTCAGGTTTGATTAGATTTTGACCCAGTTCGAAATACAAAATCTTTGCAAACTTAAAACTCCTGTAGAGAGGTTAGGTTATATTCCCAATCAATTCAGTGTTCTGGCCAGAACACTATTAAGCAGAYATTTTCCAGTTCATGACTGCAGGAGAGACAATACGGCAGATTTTGTGAGGAAGGCCTTGTGTGACTGTGAGATGGTCTGTTTTTTATAATTATCTTAATTGGTCTAGTAAAATTTATTTTTTATATTTTCCTGACAAATGTTGCCTTGATGTTTCCTGGAGGCAATCACAGCTACAACAGTATTACTGCTGCTCTGAAGTCACAGCTGAATATGTCAGTGGGAGTCAAAGTAAAAGGTGCAATAGAAATGTTATGAATTATTATTAAGATACATGAGGAAGCTCTGCAGGGAAGAACTGGAACATCTTGGGAAATGGTCTGCAGTCAGCCAGCTGGGAAGGCTGAAGACAGAATGTTAATAGAAATGTTGTTTTTAAAAATCACCATGACATCAACATTTATATCAAGTGCCTTGTGCTGGAGCTGCTTATATAACTGAGATTATATTAGGTGTGATGAACAGATGTGTACTCGAGAGGGGTTGTGCTGTGTTGGGGAAGGTGGAGTTGGCAGCAAGGCTTGCAGCTAAAGCTGCTGCAGTAGGAATCCTTACTTTCAGTGCTGTGTCCCTTTGTACTGAAGCATTTAAATGAAATTCTCCATTCTTGTTTTATCTCTGGCTTAATAGTTTTGGATTTTGGGAAATACTAGGACAAGATCTTTAAATACCCAATTGTGCCCACTGTGTTACTTCTTGGGTTGCCTGTGCAGAGGTATTKTGGATATGAGAATGAGAGATAGCTTCAACTGACCAGTGTTACTGGTGTGGCTCCCAGTAGTGTGTTTGTGTCAGTTGTGGGAAAGAAAAGCCCAGAACTGAGTCCCCTAGCATGCATGAGAAGCATCTTGAGGGAGTATGGTAAGTACCATACATCCGAGAAATCAGTCTAGTATTTCCCTGGCAGTATTTTCCTCCATCAGTAGGAAGAGAAAGGGAAGTTTCACAGTTTCAGACCAAGTAAACTAAAACATAAGTTTTTGTAATTGTGAAGTAAAGCCCTCTGGCAAAATTTCTTGGTTAGAAGGATGATAGTTGAGAAATACCAACATAAAAAGAMTTTATATGGTGAGTATGTTCTAAAAAATGACATAAGCAATTCAGAAGTAGTTCAGGGACTAGAACAAGTGATGAATATTTCACTAAATGTACTGTTGAAGAAACTGGTTGCAAACATACTATATCCTTTTTTTATCCTTTAAGCAAAATATGCTTCAAGGCAGATTTCTTCTGAAGAACCATGGCAGGAATAAGATATAAAGTGCAGATGCTACTCTGTARAAGTGTACTTTTAATATTGCCTATTTTTATGACATTTTGAAGATCAGCTGTCTAGGGAACATGATAGGGTTATACAAGATGTTGAGAGGTCTGAGAAAGCTCTGCTGTCTTTTCTGGAGAGCTCTGGCTTCATCCCCCTTCTTGCCAAGGTAGCCATGACATATATAAAACCTGTGTTCACACAGACTTCACACAGAGGAAAGAAATTTCATGTTTTCTTTTGCAAAATCCCTAAAAAGGTYTATGTCTAGACAATGAAAATTTGGTGCTATTCTGCTACCCTCCCGTATTTATATAGTAATATCTGTTTGCAAAGGGCTGGCTCTCTTGAGTAGCCTRAATTGCTTCTGCTACTCACCGTGGCTGAAGAGTTGCTGCAATTTTAGGTAAAGCAACTGTTAATCAAACTTGCTCTCATCCCAGTCAGATTTTTGTCCTTCTTCTGAATACTTTGCATATTGAAAGGAGGCAGTTGCGCCATAAATTACATCTTCACAAAACCTTACACTGAAATAGAATTTGGTCTTAAGGCAAAGTCACTGCKTCTTGGAATTCAATTTCTCAACTATAATTATTTTCATTAATTTCTCTGTCACTGTCAATAGCTTTTTCTTCTCTATAAAGACATCAGAGGCTCCCTCTCGTGGCTGCGTTAATTTCATTTAGATTTCAATTAAAAAAAAAAAAAAAGAAAAGCTGAAGAAAGCAGAGCACCTCCTAAGATTGAATGCCCAAACCGAAAGAAAAAGTAGTAGTAATACTACTAATAATATTATTATTAATATTATTATTAATATTATTATTAATATTATTATTAATATTATTATTAATAATAATATTAATAATAGCTGTTGTACAGAAGCAGCAATGTAGATTCTTAGTGAAGAAGGAAAACGGAATTTCTTGCAGCCGAAGCTGAAGCATATTTGCAGCACAATATGAGCTTTCACACATTCATACACCATTGCTAATGAACAGGTGCTCTGACAGGAAGAGGATTCATATTTCTACTGACTGAAAATTAGACCCGTTATCACACTTAGAGTGTGCAAAACTACTTTGATTTTTGACTTTTTTTTTTTAATAGAAGTGTAATGCACAGAGGTTTTTTGAAATAATTACGGGGTCTGTTGCGCTCAAAAATGCATCACTCAATTCCCATTAGTAATTTATTTTGTGTTTATTTTCCTCCCAGGCTTTCCAAGCATATGTAAAATAATTCAGCAGTTGGGTTCTGCTGTTTGTTAGGAATCCATCTGGTAAATAGTGTGGCTGCAGGAAGTTGAAGCTAATGCATTTCATCTCATGGGCAAAGGGAGCGCRCAGGCTGTTGCCACAGCTCAGCTGCCATATGCTGCCTGCACAAGGGGGATGGGACAGACACCAGCTCCAGGCAGCCTCTGCCAGCCCTGGAAGTGGCACTGACCGTCTCAGTTGCCAAAGCAAGGACTGGTTTTATATAGCACCCTTCCCATTTGTACACTGGGAGTTTGTGCTGCCCAGTTCATTCACTTTCTGTGGGTCATGAACAAGCTGCACTCCCTCCTTGTCGTGTTCTGCCTCTCCCCTTTCACTCTGAAAGCTGTCCACAAACACAGCAGCCATAATATACAGCTGAAGCCCGTTAAATGGCCCAATGAGTTATAAAACTGGAAAATTTTCCATGGAAGTTTGATGGAGCCTAGAATCTACAACAAAAATCCACAACCAAAGTGCAGAGAAGCTTCTGGGTTGTAACTGGATTTTTATACAGTYGTGATTCTCATGAGGATTTCACAGTTTTGCTGGAGTCTGTAGTGGTAGATGAGACAGCTTAAAACACTTCTGATCCTTTCTCCCCAAAGAAAAAATGTATCACACAATGTCATTACCAAAAAGAATATTACTCTTTGCTGCCGTTATAAATCACGCTAAAGCAATTTCCTCCCTCGTTTGSGTATGCTGGGTTTCAAAAGTAAGTGTAACCATGTGGGGTTTTGGCACCAGATTAAGTTTACCTGATTACTGATTAAATGAACTGTAAAAAAAAATGCTGAACTCATCCCAGTTTGGAGTATCTGTTCTTGTATTTTTTCCATACCTTGTAGAACAGCTGATAGCGCTGAGAGAGCATCCCTTGCCTCCTGAGAGAAAGCTGAGATGTTTCAGCCAGGATTGCATACAGAGACTTTGAGAAGGAGTAGTTTCTTCAGTTTTTCCATGGGATACAGTTATTTTACCTCAGCCTTCACTCAGTTTCCAGTTAGACTTCTSTATGTRGTGTACTGTGTGTATAATTGTATCTRTGACATAGGAAATATGCWGAGTTTTTAAATGCACAAGGACATRTMTCTAWTCAGTGTTTCCATTAAGAYAGTGGAAAATAAATACAGAGTTATCATTCCCATATCCATGCCTAGTTTCAGCAGGTTGCTAATTAAGCCCAAGATGCTGCATTTTATGAGAGCAGGAGGTCTGAATGCTTGGAGGACAGGCCTGCTTTGTGAGGGGGAAAGAACTTTAGGAGAAGCCATGTGTGGTATCTCAGTGAGGGAACGTGTAACTACCTGTGGAGGTCACTCCTGCCTGATGGTTGATATGTCTTTGGTGAGCAGCAGGTGGGCTRCCAAGTGGCTTGAGTCAGAAATCATGAGCAGAGAGACTTCATGATTCTGCTCCTGCATCCCAGGAACAAGTATTTTTTAACAAGAAGCCAGGTCAGATCAATCAAAGTCTCTCTGTTTATAGGCACAGCAACATATTCACAGAAAATTAATGACATGTGAAGGAAGGTGACTTTTTGCAGGAACAAATAGTTAAAAGATTAACATTTTCAGTCCAAGGTTAGCGCAGACTATGTCCGAGACCACCAAGTGTGGCAAGATGTTTTCTTGTCTGTGGATTTTACTGCCAAAGACCTCATGGAGAGCAACCCTCAAAGGAGAAAGCAGCTTGAATAAATGAATTAAATGGAGTTTTGAGGTGGGGTTTAAAAGACAGCTGGACTTGAAAGGGGAAAATGGGGGAATAGGAAGGTGTCATAAAAAGATAAATTCAAACTTGAGAAAAAGCAAAGCAACCAAAATGACATCCTGGAGAGAATGTGGAAGAAAATCAGGATACAGAAAAAATGGAAAATAGGGACAAATGTTGAGGAAGAACAGGCTGTGGGGCTTGAACTTTGCAAGGAAAAGAAAGGATAGCAGTGAAGGGAATGGGGGSCTGTGCTCTCACTGACCAGGGCACAGTCCCACAGCAGAGCTGGGGGCTGGTGATGGGGTCCAGGAACAGTCCCAGAAGCAGCCAGGGGATGAACCCAGTCAGAGCAGCAGAATGTGCTGATGGGTCCAACATTAGTCCAAGGTTCACCCAGAACATGGACTGGAGACAGGCACAGCCCAGACAAGGTCTGGGAGCCCAAGGCTGAGGTACCTGGAGGTCCTGGCCATGGGCAGAGGGTGTGGGTAAGGGTTCCAGGTGGGGCCAGTCAGTGCCTCCAGGGTCCTGGCAGAGATTGGCACGATGGCAGAGACATTACTGGGAAAAACAGAGATATAGAATTCAAGGCAGTTCTGGCACAGGACACTGGATGTCAAATCATGTTGGGTGATTCCCATCCATGGAAAGGAAGAAAGGAAAATATTTTAAGAGAGCTTTTTGGAAGGTGGCACCCAGCAGAGCCACAGAAGAAAGTTAAGTAAGGATAGAGGAGATATGGAAGCAAAGGGGCATTGTTGTTCTCAGGAGGGCAGTAAGACTGGTAATGATGAAAAGGGTCACCATAATGCAGTGGTCAGGGAACTGGTACAGGGACCAYATCAGTATTCTTTTTCCACCAGCATTATCAACAACCAAGCTTGGAGTTTTATTGTAAAAATGGTTTTGAGTTCTTGAGGCAAAAAATACCCCTGTATTTCATGTAACAAAGACAAACAGTCTTGCCTAATCCAGCAAGGCCTCCAAGAATTTTGCAAGGTGATGAGGCACTGGCACAGGTTGCCCAGAGAAGCTGTAGATGCCTCATCCCTGGAAGTGTTCAAGACCTGRTTGGAGGGGGCTCTAAACAACCTGCTCCAGTGGAATGGTGTTTCTGCCCATAGTACAGGGCTGGAACTAGGTTGTTTTCAAAATTCCTTCCAACCCAAACCATTTTATGATTCTAACTTCCTAAAGCAATTATCTCTGTTCTCAAGCAAGGTTCATGATAGTGCCAGATCATGTAAGAAAACAATCTCTCAAGGTGGTCAGAAACTGAAAATGGGAGTATATTTAGGCATTTTCAGCTTACTTTTAGCCCTTATGTTGTATGACACGTTGGAGTAGGCACTGACTGACTGGGGTCTGGCTTTTTGCTCACCACCGTCCCATTAGCCCGTGCTACTTATGACCTCTGTTTGTCTCAGTGCCACTCATGGGTACTGGTAATCTATAATCTATATAAGTCTGCCTTCATTACAAGGTAATCTGCAGCCTGGTTGTGGGAATGAAAAAATCATATGTAATCATTAGATTAGGACTGGTGTGCTGTAGTACAGTCACTGCTGAAAGGCCATGCCTGCTTAGTAAGCTGCTCAACTGACTCAGTTATTCAGAGTGTGCTGGGGGAAAGAGGTTGTAAATGTAACGTGTAGATATAATAATTAGGAAGAACAAGATTGTCTAAATAACCCAAATGCTCTTGCAAGTCAGGAAGCTTGATGTGCTGCTCCTATCAGGGAGACTGCAATTCACCAAATGCTGGAAGGCGGGCTCGGAAAGCTGTGCACGGAAAGAAATGGCTGAGCCAAATATTCTGTAAAAACAAAATAAGATTTGAAGAGAGAGACCCTGAATTAAATCAGGCAACCTATTATGTGTGTGGCTGGAGTCTGGTGTAAGGAAGGAGCCAGACTCCTGCATTTATTTAAGTCTGCTTACTATATAATTTAGGGTAGTGAGGTGAACTAAGGATGAAGCATTAGCTTCAGCATAGAATTTTTATTCTGATCACTGGAGCCTAAAGTTATTAAAAGAACAAACACAATTACGATATCCTAGGGGAGTGGCACGCCTATAAATCTGGATATGCTGCCTGTTTCTCCATACATACAAAGCATATGTATGGATCTGTGTGCTGCCTGCTCTTTATTTTAACTAGGTTTGCTGCAGCTGTTGCTCTGAAAAGAACCATCTAACACTCTGGGGAAAGAGAGGCTGCAGAWATCCTCAAATGAATATCTCTTAAGAAAAATAAGTTTCAAATAAATTGCTTGTGTATCAAGTTAAAACTCCCATCCCTTGAATAAGAATAAAGAACTATCACTTTACTAGTTCTACACCTTTCATAGTTCCCAGTTAATCAACTTACAGTACCATAACAACTTAATAACAGCTTATTCTTCCTCTGTTTCTTCAAAATTATGAGAACCTGTTTTCATGAAAGGGGAATGTAAATGGTTCCTGAAGAACAAAAGCCCATAATCTTTAAATTTAACTAGAATATGGGATTTTCAGATTGGCTTTTATGAAAATATTTGAGCATCAGGTAGCTCAGCAATACTTATTATCTGTGCACAAGAAYAGCCTAACTCTCAATCTTTCAGCTGACTAATAGTGATGTGTGTATGTTATATGAATTGTATTAGACTTGATCTGACAGTCTTGACTTCAGTGTTGACAACACCAAGTACATTACAGAGTCAGTAGTTCTTAGAGGTGTCATCAGAAAGAAAAAAAAAATCAGGTTTTTCTGATCCAAAAGGGCAGGCCATTAGCCTTTGAAGAGTCTCTCTCAGTGCCTTACCAGCCTCCAAAGTTGTCCTGTGAGGCACTGACTGTCTCTGTTGCCTGTGACTGAGGGTCTCTCCCTCTCTTCCCCATTGTGCCTCTCCAGTTCCATGTTTTAGCCTCCCAGGAGCCCTATTGGGCTGCTTCTTGTGTTCCCATCTCCCCCTCTCTGACCTGCTGGTGGTATCACCATCCAAGCAGCTTCAGTCACCTTCCAGGCTAACATATTTTTGTATGTCCCCACATCCCAGTTCTGTACCTTTGCCAAGTCTCTCCTGCTGCTCCTGCTCCAGTTCCTTTGGTTTCCCTTCTGTGCTCAGCTTCCTCCTCTTCTGCCTAAGTTCACTGCCATAGAACTGAAATGGAGCAACTTCCAGTATTTCCCTAAGACACTATCTGYAATATTCACAGATTAAAGGGGAAAAAAAAATAGAGAGAAAAAAGAAAACCACTGGATCTGGCAATCAGGCACTTGGTTCTTTCACTTCAACATTTCGAGATTTCAGAGTTGTTCTAAGGTAACAAAGTTAAAAATATTGGAGGTACGATGTAAAATAAAACTAGCTGTATTAGAAGAAAGGTTGTGTCAGAACAATCTGTGAATCTTCTGAGAAAACAGATGGTTTTCCAAGGATGGAAGATATAGCAGATATTGTCCATTTTGACTTTTGTAAACTGCCACTATGKAAAGTATTTGTGAAGATTTGGGGTCATGGAAGACTTGGAGAATTGATAGAAAACTGACTAGAGGTAAACAAACTGCATTGAGAAGGAAATACTGGCCCAGAGGGGACTTYGTACACCAAAGATTTTTTGGTGATGCCACAAAAATTKRGTATGCCAGTGGAATTTGTCATTGACATATTTCTGGAATTTTTTTAGGGGGTTAAACATGATGTCTGTGTAGTTGCACAGCATTTTAATTATAAATGTTTCCATCTTGCTCACTGGCTCTTCTGTGACTTTGCTCCAAGTTGCTTGTTCCTATGCTGTGAGCAGCCTCCCATCACTTTCTATCTGTTGGGAGTTCCTTGGAAGGACTTCATGAGGAAAATGGGCACACGAGGATTAAGTGTAACACAGTTGTGAATAAGAAAGGGAAGAAAAATGTGTCTGCATCATCTTAACCTTCCATTTTTTCCAGTCTTCTCAGTAAGGACAGAATAATTCACAGGACAGAGCACTTTAAATGAGTAATTTAAGCAAAAAGTGTTTGGATATGRTGACAATACTTCATTATTAGTGCCCATCCAGACTCCTGCTGCCTTTCTATACAAATTTGGGGTTTATCACATACTTGAAAAAGAGCAAGATTATTATGTTCCATTTTTCTTCAGAAAATGCTTTTTCATGAAGAGAAACAGAGTAAAACCCGTGTTTTATGCTAACAGTACAAGCAGAGCACAGAAGCATACTGGAACTTTTCAATACCAAAGAAAAGCAGTTCTCCCTGGGTCCAAATTAGGACCAAAATCAGTAAGGGTATTATTTTTTTTTCCCAGTGTATATAATCTGCTTGCTTTCTAAAAGCTTTCCTTGAGTAGAAATGCTTTTCAGGATGATCTGAAGTAAATGTGGAAGGTGCAGTGCCAGTCCTGGTGTGGGAAATACCTGGTGAACCYACAAGGTTACCTTGTCTTCCTTTACATTTTCTAGACCTACATTTTCTGTAGGTAAATAATATCCCAACTTTGCAAGGCTAAGTAAATAAGTACCTGCAAGTAAAACATACACAGAGGAAAAGATGAGTAAAAAATGGATGGCTGTGATGAAGTCCCCATTTAAGAGGAAATGGTTTCGTGGGTAGGTACATGTAGGGAAAAATCACCATAGGGCATGAGAACTGTCAGTATCCAGAATCATCATAGGATTTGTGATAAGAAATCACTGCAAAAGCTGGAAACAGAGTCTGTCTGCTCTCCTGTTTTAGTATATACCAGCTTTTTAAATCCCCTGTCTCTCAGTCTTCTCTAGTGTGTACTTCATTTAAAAGTTTAATATTACAATATTCACRCATTAATCCTGATTGTCCCCATATCCAGTTCTGCCTGGTCTTGGGAAAGTATAAAATCGATTTATACAGCACAGCTGAAAAGCAAAAAATTGTTGGATTACCATACTGTGGTATACAATAAAAATATAGTGTTAGCTAGGGAAGCCTGTAGCTGATGAGGACATAAATATCAACCCCCAACTCATACCCCTGATTATTTGATTCCTGCATCTTATAGAAACAAGGATCTCTGCTGAATAGTGTGACATTTCATCACTTTGGATTTGCTGTGATGAATAATATTACATTCTATTGGTCTAGAAGAAGTATTACTATAGTAACTAGCTCATGATTCATTTCTTATGTTGGTGGTTTTTTTGTTTGTTTGTTTATTTTTTTGTTTTGGTTTGTTTTCTTTTTTTGCTATATTTCCTAAGGGCTGCCTGTCTAGACTAAGATTGTTTAAACTAATTCATGGTAATTAATTTTTTCCAGAGTGCTAAAAATATGGAACAGATAAACAACAATAYTTAGATACTGCTTTTTGAAAAACAYAGCAGGCCCATAACATTCTTGAAATTATGGGAATATTGTTTTATGTTATTTGTCACATTTTTATTAGTAGCTTTCCATGTTGTTATTAATCCAGTTTAGTGACCCAAGGCTGGATTCCCACACTGACAGTATTGTAACTCTAATGAAATCCTTAGACAGCTAATATATAAAATGCTACATTTGAGGATGAAAACAGAAATGGAGTTGGTTGGTTTAAATCCAAGTAATGAGCTCACTTATTCATTTAAATCAGTAGAAAGAAAATCTTGGCATAAGTGATGTATTAATATTTTATATTCTGGATTTGTACATATTYAGTTCCTTATGATGATGCTTATGGGTCACCAGTCTACAAGCACAAAAATATAATTTTTATTACAGTGCCTTRTCAGCAAAATGAATAGGAGGTTGCCTTAGGCATTACTGAAGCATATAGAGAGYTTAGTGTGCATTTACTGCATTCTTGTTTTTATTATGGTAAAAGGTGGTGTTTGATTATTTTTTAAAACTGGACTGTTTCAAAAATTAGTCATCCTTGTCAAACCATGTTTAGAATTTTTTATAGATGGAAATTAGAATAAGTGAATTAAATAGAAACTGCAATAAACAAAACTGATAGAAATTAGAATTCAYAGATGTTCAAGGTTCTGATAAGGAATGTGTTACTACCATTTCCAAGAAGAACCATTTTAAAGTAGTTTAAATTACCTTAAGGATAATAAATATRCACACAGATAAGCTTATTTAAGCACATTTTTGTTTTAAATTAACTTAGAAACATGAAACATTATTGGAAATTGAAGAAGTCATTTATTCTCACATACTTCTTTTTAATGGAATAGGAAAAAACCTCTCTGGTTTTATACTTTTRACATTTCTGGTGGAGCTTGCAGCTTGAATAGAACTAGTCATTAAACTGAACTASCTGAGTAAATGGAGATTCAGAAGATATCCTATATTTGCAGAAAGCTGACCAAACTTTGYCTTCAGGTTTTTAATTATTTCTGCCTAATACTTGATTTAAGCTTACTGCAATCTAGGCCTCAGAGTACCAGTTTTATAATTTTCAATGGCTTTGTTGGAAAAATAAATATCCAATTTAAAACTTTAGGAGATGGAAGGAGGTTGTGAGATTTATTGTGTGGTAAATTGGCGTTTATTCACCCTGAATCATATCCCAGGATAGCCATGGTAACTTTCTGTAACAAAAACACAGAAGTGAGCTCTGTCAGCAGAACCAGCAGCAGCAAATTTGCTTTCTGCCTTTTGTTTTTCATTTAAGTGATGGCAAGTTCAGAGGATCAGAGAGCAGGATATGACATTTCATAAGGGTTYATAAATTATGCAGTCAGACTTGTTGGATTACAAAAGCCTGGGAGTAACAAGTGCTTCTTGCATTATAAATGAAATGGCTTATTTACAAAGATGACATAGCTATATTAATTGTGAGAAGTTGTGATTAAAGGGATAGGCCTGTGCTGTTTAAGATGTTAATTGGAAGAAACTCCTTTTCCAGAAGAAACAAATACATCTTTTTAGTTTGCTGTGGGTTTACTGAAGTGCTTTGCTGATTGTATTCTGAACTGCTTTCCTTTTCCAGCAATTTTAAGTGGTTTTTCGTCATGTATTAGCCCAGTGTCAAGGCAATAAAAGAATCCTGCATCAAGGTTCACATTYAAAATTAAAACTGGTGATGGTTTCCATGGTTAGAAAATTCAGCTTGTTGCCTGCTGTATGACACTGGTACCAGCTGGAGTGTGCTGTCAGCCTTGAGTGTTGAATGGTAATTGGAGTAACTAATTGGAGGTGTGACCCCTGAAATAAAGATGCTGTTATTACATCTGCAGTCATCTGCCAGGAACCTGCCCTGCTGACACTGCAGCTTATGCTCCTTTCTCCCTGGTGGTATTCCCAGGCAGAAGCAGTTCCTGGGTGGTYCCTGGAAGACCCATTTTGTCCTCTGAGGACACTTCATCCTGCTTATGGCTCCTCATGTTCTTTACCCTACTCTGGAGGGAGGAGCAATTCTTGGGCTTTCTAGGGAGATGTCAGCTTGTTTTAGCACAAAAATGCCCAGGGACTTGTCATACCTCAGCAGGGATCTTAAGGTTGAGCTGAYTGTCATCCTTTGGAGCATCTCTGAGTGACTGCCCCTTTCCCAGGGCCCAYTGAGAAGAGGAGAAAGGGAGGTGGTGAACGTGGTGGTGGGCAAGGTTTGGGGACACAGCAGTCTTGGAGGAGAGTGTAAGGGCAGGGGGTGGGTTGGTTTAGGGTGTATTGTGGTGAAGGAGGGTAGAGAACACAGGTGGGAGGCCAGGGTTGTGGGAGAAGATGAAAGATCAGGAAAACGAGGAATTACAAATGAGTGAACCTTTCAGCCTTTTGAGAGAGCAATTCCCTCTCTTGGAGTCTGTTGCCCTTCATGTAAGGCTTGCATGTTCATTTCTTACTGCAGAGGGTCAGTTTGGTTCTCATGAGCTGCATTACACACTGATTTTCTTTTTTCTGCTATGATGCTCTTGTGTTATAAGAAGGATAAAGAAGCTTARTGGTGTTCTTTATTTGATAGATCAGCTTGTGACTTAAGCAAAATACCTGCCCTTGGAGGTCTTATTTGCTGTTCTGTTTCTCCTACAAAGTAATTTGAACTTCTCCCTTTCTCCCAGTGGCTTGTTAGGCTGCCCTGGTTAAGGCTTAGCCAAGTGAGGAGGGATATCCAGCTGTGCTGGGAGTTGGGAGCGTGTTCTGCAAGGATAGCAGGAGAGGCTGTGATTCACATCTTAAGCAGGGCAGGGTTTTATAAAGCTGCTGAAGTCTCAGGGAAGCTTAAGCGTTAGTGACCCTTCAGGGATTGAGGAGAGTTCAGATTTTAGCAGGCATTTCACTAATGAAATCATAGCTTTATAATTAAATTTCACTTCCAAATCTAGATGCTAATCGAATCACATCCTTCCTTTTCTTGTTCTTGGGGTACATGGATRGTTCAATTAACATCATCAACAGCAAGGAAGCATAAACAGCCAGAGGCACACAGTGCTGTGCCTGTRTGGCTTTCACAGGAATGGGACAGAAACTCCTAAAGGGATGGAAATTACTTTGCCTTTGTACAAGACAAGCAAGCCCTTGGCATGTTTGCACTCATGGCTCTTCTGTTTTAGTCCCAGAATGGCTTTTTACTGAGAGCTGGCCTAAGATAACCTGCTCCTGCAGTGTTTACAGACGCCTCCTAAAATGTGTGTGCAGGCAGTCTGGTCCCTCCACAGTCTGTGAAGCCTCTGCCTCCCTTTGCTTCTGGTTGAGACAGATTTAGTGAACCCAAAAGCAGGTCTTGAGGTACAAGAAGCCCATTTTCCATTCTACTGAAGACAAACACTGAAAATACTCTTTATCTTGAATATTATTGCACATTATATGTCACTTCTCATTCRTCTGGTATATGTAACAAACTGAAATGAGAGTGATGCCTCTGTTTAAGAATGAGTGCAGCCAGTTCTGAGCTCACATGCATCATCAGTGTGTCAGTGTAATGTTTTATAGCAGCTTTAGAGGCAAAGAAGTCCATCAAATCTAGATTAGAAATCACCTTGCCAGCACCATGAATTTACAAGGAACTGTAAGATATGGAGGTGAGGGAAGAGGGAAACAAGAAAAACAAAACATGAAACTGAGWAAAAGAAATAGAGAAAAACAGATATATGGGATGAACCAAGGGATTCTTCCTCCTGCCTTTTTTTAGGCATGTCTGAAGCTCAGCTGTGCTATCACGATTTCTTGTCATCATACATATGTAATTTTCCCCTGGATTCCAAAATTTCAGGCTTTTCATTGGGGATGAGATGAATAATTCTATGTTTGAGAATATACATTGCAGAATTCTAGGAGCAATCTGATCAAGTTATTTGCAATKGTTCATTTTACATCCCAAKGCGGGCATTGCTTATTTTTCARTCTTCTCATTAATTTTACATTATTTTACCTGACTGACAATACCAAGTAGTTTAGGTAAAGTAAGCAACCATACAATCTGCTTGAGGGTTTTCCAAAATAAGAGTGTTGCTATTCTCTGGTTGGCCCAACAGTAGRAATGTGGAAAATTGGTAAATACCAAACCAAAAAAAAGTTCTGTATCAACTGGATGCTTTGTTGGTGATGATGACCTTATGTGGTCATTAATGTGATTCTTCTTGCCAAGAAGCCATCATTGTCCATGATATTTTGCACAATATCCCTTAAAGGTGCTGTGATACAGAAAGTCTGCAACTTGGACCAAATGTTAACCTGATTTGATTACTGAAATAGTCAGTTCCAGCAGTARTTGTGAGGTCTTTACTTTAGGGTTTTAAAGCTGTGCAATAGCATCCCATAAAGTTGCTGCTAATGCTGTAGTATTGATTATGATGGCTGCTGGCCTTACTAAATTTTTACTAGGCAACATGAAAGTTTACTACTTTATTTAAAAAAGTGGGTTGTATAATTTTTACTAGTAGGTGGTGATGATGATTTCCCTTTCCCTCCTTTTAACCATGCAAAAAAAGTCCAGTRATCTTCTTTTCTCCAAAGACTCATTGTAGGGTTTGTCTAGAAACAGAATCCATTGTAGTTTGAAGCTACTTTTTCTCTTATTTGATATACCTTTTCCAGGTTTTTATTATAGCCAAAAGAATGGCTTTCTCTTCCAAAGACTTATGTTGTGGTCTGGCAGAGAAGTTTTTTTGCTTTTTTCATCAGGTTCTAAAGGCATTGGAGCATAAGATGTCTCATCTATAATGTAGGATTACTCCTACCATTGGAAAGTTGCTATATCCCAACTTGGAGCATCTGCTCTTAAATGCATAGTTTTGAAAAGGAAAAGAAAACACAGATTGTGAAGAAAAAGTGGTTACTAAGTTGTATCTCATTAAAGATATGTATTTACATATTTTTTGGTAGGGTGGAGTTTAACTAGATGAGATTATATGGAAGGGATTATAATGTAAAGGGTCCAAGTCTGTTATCATTAGGAAGAACTGGAAGATGGCAATTCCCAGGGGTGCTTGAGCACTATTGTTCTTGAATATTGCACCAGAAATYTTTTWCTTACATTGGAAAAGACTGATGRACTTAGCTGTCAGCTAAATRAGCTCTTGAAACTTCAGCACAAGYTCTTGTGCAAGAGAGGAGCAGCCCYGGTAAGAATCAGGGCAGTTCCTGGCTTCTCTGAATGATGGCAATTGCCCCTTTGGAACACCTGCAGTGCCTGCTGTGCACTGGAGACCCTCAGCTCAAGGGCAGCCTCCCCACACCTTCCTCGTACGTGTCCTTCCTCCTTGCCAGCCCAAGCACAGCCCTGGCTTCACTGCTTTGCGCCTGGATCATCTCCACCTTCCAAAAGAAGCTTGACATACAGGTGCCTTCCCCTGATTCCAGTAGGRCTTTGTTTTGGGCTGAGTCTACTGTTGCTATCTGTGGAGCAAAGATGGGGTTAGGGTTTTGTTTGCTTTGCCTTCATGGCTTTGCCATGAGATGTTACTGTATTGCTTCTGCCATCTGCCTAACTGGCTCAGCCCTGAGGCGTTTTCCTTCTTCCTTGCTTCAGGAACAAGCAAGGAAGCGGTGATCCTGTGCCGAATCCATGTGTCATCTCTTATTCAGTAGCTGAATAACAGCTGGCTACTGGCTCTGTAGAAACTAGAGAGTGCATAATTCAATTTTCCCATTCGCGTTCCAGTTTCTACTTGGGAATTCCCCTTGGGGATAGATTTGTCTGCTCGCTAACTGCACTTAAGAAAAAGGACCTGAGAGACTAACATGCTGCAAAAGGACCCCTAGGAAGAAGGGAAATCTTTGCATGTGAAGGGTCACCAGAAAAGTGGCASTGGGGTAACAGAATTAGCCTGCACCAGGGGAGAAAACATTCTTGCCTTCCTTGCTGAGTTTTATGCTGATGGGTACAAAATCTCTAACTTTGGATATTTGACTTAATGAAAACTGAGAAATGAACTTGGCTCTTTTTTTTCACCAGGCAAATTGTGTGTGACCTCAGCACATTTCCTTTTTCCATGTTGTTGCAGAGGCAAAGTAGTAGGCAGTAGTGTACTTTTCCCTGATGCAGCTAGTGAGAAAGGACACATATCTCAAGGTGGGTTACAGTATTCCATGCCTGACTGCAAATTCCAAGCTTACTGAAGTAACAAAATTGATCTAAATGTCATGTTATCCCTTGGTTTAATGGGAAATAATTAAGATCTTCGCTGACATTATTAAAGGATGTGGGTTTGCTGTCTGAAGCATAAGGAGCTTCTTTTTAATCTCCAGTAAAAATGGACAGCCTTTCTCTGTTAATAAGTATTGCCTACAGCAGGTAATTCCATGATCATAATGACTGTGCTTCTTCTTGTTCATCCCACTGGCAAATGACAGAGAGTCTGGGACGATKTGCACTGGAGGACTTGGGCTGTGTRGCAGATGAGCAGGYRTGGATGGAATTCAGGGATGTGTTTGATTTGGTCACTGCWCTGACCCTTCAGTTCCCAGGACAAACTGCACTGGATGGAGGAGTGAAGCTGCACAGGGGCAGCTGCTCTGCTGCTCTTGTCCTKTTTYTGCCAGGAGAGCRGATGCTGGTCAAGTGGAGAGGGAGGTCCATGGGTGTTGCAGTACGGCTGAGGGGCACAGGCTGCCTGTTGGTCATGGAATTTGGGCTGGGCTCCATCCATCATGTCACCTCCTGGGATCAGTATCCTGGTTGGGGAATTCAGCACAGGACCTGGAAATCAGGAATGTGCAATCCACCCTGGTGACCTCACAGTGTGTCCTGCCTCTGCTCACAAGAGCAGGTAATGGGACATTGGACACAGTGGCTTGGAGTGGGCCTCCTGCTTCTCCACTAGCAGCAGCCAGCCAGGGGACTGAGCAGAGACATTCAGTGCTCAAATGCAAGAGCCCTTCATCACCTTCAGTGCTCTCCATTTGGCTGCCACAGCGTCACAATGAGCCCTTGGCAGAGGGAATGATTTAGCCTCGGGAAATGGAGATTTATTTCAAAAAGTCCTTTACTGTAATATCTTCCTTCTCTCTGACTGCACCGTGGAGGCATCTCATTCTTATCATGCAAGAAGTAGCTGAGGCTCTCTGATACTATTCTTTTAAAATCAAAACATTAAAACTACTGTGCAATGATTTTCACATTTTCCAGCTATCCCTCCTGCCAGCATTAATTGCCCCCCTGCTGTTCCTGTTCCAAAGCTATTTGCTCTTTCTGTATGCAGCCCTTGTTCAGTGCTGCACTAAACCTTTGCTGCTTTGCAGTTAAAAAAGCTTTCACTTATGCAAATGACATTGAAATTAGTTTGATAAAGTGATAAACAGTCACATTTAATGATTGCAACTGTTCGGGTTTAGTTTGCTATTTTACAGTTAATTTTGTCGAGGTAAAGGACTTTACAAACTCCCTTCTGGTATCAATGAAGTAATACAGCACTCCCATAACAGTGTTTGGAAAATGTGGTAGGGCCACCAAGCCAGAGTGATAAGGGGGTCACACTCATTCACAKTGTCCCTTTCCCCTGCGGCAGAGCTCTCTCTCATCTTGAAATCTCCCTGTATTTAGCAGTTCTCCTATTTCAATTACTGTGTCTTTGGATGGCAGTTAAGTTTKGCCCCTTTATTTCCTCTCCCTCTCTGCTTCTGACACATTATTATTCTTACCAGTGACTGCACGAGGCCTYCAAAATCCCATAGTCCCCAAAAGTAATTACAGATACATTACTGAGCAATCCCCACTGGTAGGCTGGGTCAAGTGCTTTGTTTTTATCCAGGGCAGCTACCAAGGAGTGTGGTTGACTTTTGCTTCCCCAGTAGCTGTGTGCAAAGGCAGGAATACCYCTGCCACCTGAGCATTTCGGCTGTAGCTGGGCGTGGGTCCCCTCCCAACTCCGAAGTACCTGGTACCTGAGCAGGATTGCTTGTGGTCAGAATAGAWACAAGGTTCTCATGAACACTATGGGTGAAGATAGAAAAAGCATGAGGAGTAAATGAGCACAGTAAATTACTGTACCTTTGTCTGACGCAGGGTTTGATGACCTGCAAGCGTGTGCTGATCCCGGAGCCCCTGAGCATGGCTACAAGACGCCCAGCGCAGGTGTTTTCTTTGAGAGCGTGGTGGTCCGGTTCCACTGCCAGGAAGGATACAGGCTCAATGGTACTTCCAAAAAACTTTGTGTGAGACACTTTAATGGCTCCCTGAGCTGGAAACCCAGTGATAAACCTGTGTGCCTACAAGAAGGTAAGTCAGTTTTCTTCAAGCTGTTCACCATGCCAGTTCTTCTCACTTGTCCATGTACCAYGTCTCTGTGTCTCTGGACAAAACACATCAGGCTGGAGCCCATTTCACTGTGTCTTATTGGCTACATACTTTAATTTACCATCCATAAGCCTCATTTGTCAGTTRAAGTTGTACCATGAGAAGCTGTGTGTGTTGAAAGGGACATAAAGATACATGAGAACAGAATTTAACCTCTCCTTTTAASTAGATAGAAATTGATGCAGAGAGGAAAAACAACCTCCATTGTAAAGTAACTGTAACTATTTATTAAAGGTGCCCACTTAATATTCTTTTCTGCAATGTTTTACTAGGAAAATACAATCAGTTTCCAATGCTACTGCTCCTTCTAATCAGGAATTTTAAACAACATGTATTTTATGATGTATGCATGAGTCAAATAGCAAAATCAAATACACATAGACTGCAAAGGTTTAAAGCCAGGGTAGAAGTTTACTCTGAGATAATTCAGGCTATTATGACATAAACCAATTTMTTTTTATTGTACATTTGAAATTGTATTTGGTTTTAAATACTTAGGATGCTACATTGCTTTCTTCTTCTAGGTCTTAGAGGCAGGATTAATTTGAACTTCATAACTGTAAATTTTGGCCAAAGTACACCCAAGCAGCACAAATTATTTATTTCTCCAAGTATATTAAAGACATAACCTGTCCTTGTTGCTGATTTACGTTTGGTCAACAGAGCTATTAAAGTCAACAGACATGAAATAAGTGTTAGTTAAATAAAGTGTTTACATTTCAGTGTTGTGTCTTCTCCACTGAAGACATTAGCCATTGCCTCATGGTCTTCATGGTGGAGCAAGATAAATTCTACTTCAGGTTACCTTTCACCATTTAAAATCAAATAAATACATGGAGTTTATTCAGAGGTAGTTGAAGAGCTATGTGGCTCACAAACACACTGCACAGGATCATGCATCACTTAGCCTTTATAAAAACTGCAGGTGCGAGGTTGTGATCCTGAGGGGGTGGGTGTGAGCATCCTGTGCCAGGACAGGGATGTGCCACAAYAACGACAAGCAGGCCCTAGGAAGACCATGCTCAGGAGGTGAMGGGAGCAATCCTAAATAGTGGCCAGTGTGAAAGTGGTGCATGAGATATTGGAGAGAGTAGCCAGAGGCAGCTGGTAAGGGGTGCATGGGCTTGCAGGCAGCTCTCCTGTTGGCAAGAAAAATTYTGGTAAAATATGTTCTCCTGGACATGTAGGAGGCCATGGGTTACAGAGCCACAAGGGGCACAGTTGTGAGCTGTCCCATGAGGTGACAGCTGATGTCTAGAAATAAAGGCAAAGCRGTGCCAATAGCACCTCATCATATGGTCACTTCAAAGAAACAACCTGATGTTTTTTAAAAATAACTATGTATGAAAATCATGCCCTCTTCTGTGACAGCCACTTTTCATAAATGACCTTGTCTCTCATCTCATGGTTATTTAAGAAAAAATATATAGAGTGACAGCAGCCTGTGCCTAGACTGGCTGTTGGAACTACCAGAAAAAGCTTTAATGCTTGAAAATTCTGTTTTCTTAAGCACAGCAGGGAGCTAGGAATGCTGGTGTGCATCTTTGAAATGTTGCCTGTATCATCCACTGCAGTTATTAAAATAAGCATTAATGTGTTTTACTGAATATTCAAACCTCTTCCCAGACCTTCCAGCCCAGTGGAAATCTGTGGAGGAAGTTTCTGATCCCAATGCCATCAGCAACAAAGCTGCCCCTAATGCCAGTGTGATCAACACTCGAGCCAGGTGTTTTCAAAAAAAGAAAGAAATTGGAAGATGAGAAAGTGATGGATGACATGACAACAGTTGCTTTAGAGATAATAATTACTTTCCAGCACAGAACGCTTAAAAAGGATTGCTAGCCAATGCTCTGATCAAGCAAAGCACTTAAGCTGGAGCATAACTGTAATTATGTGATTAGTCTTGTTAAAGTCCTGTGCTCAAAATTAGGCAGATGCAAAAATGCTTCTTATTATTTGGACCAAAGAGTAGGACCCTGATTTAGGATTTAGTGAAGCAAGTGCTTAAGTACTTCCCTGATTAACATTATAATAATACCTCAGGTACTAGATTACAGCATTAATTCTTTCCAATGCACAATAGCACCACTGCTTCAGAAGAAATACTAAGCAAAGGCTCAGTGGCAGTCCATGAGGCCTAAGCATTGGCTTAAGTGATTTTTAGACTGATCCTTTTGTACACTGGAAGCAGAATATTGAGAGAGGGCTATGGTAGGGAGGTGGACAGTGTAGGAATATGGCAGATCTGGAGATGAGTTAAGAGAGAATTACAACAGGGTTTGTGATTCTCAGCTGTCTAATGACATACATAAAAGTCTTCATTGCAGAAATTCTGTAATGATATATAGAAAGAAATTTGAAATTTCTAGCAACTGCTGGAGAAGGGACAAGTTAATGTTTTCCCATTCATCATTACCTGTCACAAGGTGAAATAAACTTTATGCTGCATTTACCATTTACAGTGGGGGCTGGCTGCTCCATGGGCTATAGTATGCTCTACACGCCTCTCATCCCATCATATATAAATGTCAGGCAGTGCCAGCTGAGCTTGAACAGTAAAAACACTCCATACTTTGGAGTTCATTTATTCTCAGGAATTTGGATTCGGCGAGGGTTGATTTTATGTCTGTATGTTATGTACGTTTAATTGTCATTATGTGTTTCCTAGCACAATCTCTAATCACAAATGGATGCTATTTACCAAAGGAAGCAAAACAACCTGTTTCAGAATGTAATTGATTTTAGATCTAATACGTTTGCCTGGAGCTCTTCACCCAATCAATTTGATTTTATAGGTCTGTCATTTCTTGTTAAGAGGCAGGAGATTTTAAGTGTCAGGACGAGAATGAAGTTGCATCACTTGATTCCCAATAAATGCCCTGTCAGAAATCTGTATGCTTAGAGTTATGTTCTTATGTTGATCTACAGCATGTTGTGACTGTACCTTTCATCAGCTCTAATACGGTTATGCACATAAATATCAAACCTCTGAGGTAGGAATTTTGTATTTACTGTTTAAGAGCAGTATGTCATGTTGTTCACACTTTAATCTAATCTTCTCCCACTGTGATAATGTGGCTGCTGAGGCTGTTGCCCTACTTGGAACAAATGCTAGCTCTTTCCTATGAGATTGAATCTAAATTTATAGTCTGCATGGAGATGGCAGCGAAGCAAAGATCTCTGCCCTCCTCTCCGTGTGCTTCTGCAGGCAGACACCTTGGAGATGTTCTCAATGCCTCATTCTCCCACTGACAGGGATGATAAACCTGCAGTGAAAGTAGTGGACAAGTACATGGTTTGACTGCAGCTTCCTGTAGGACATTTAGCCCTCCATTTGCTTTGCCTTTGTCCCTGAATCTTTGAGATGACTGAAGTATTTGTATTTCCCCATCTCTTACCTGTCTTGCCTAGTGTTTGCCGATTCTTAAACCTGGTTATGAGCACTCTGTGATATTTGTAATCAGGCCACAGCTCAGTGGCCACAGATCTTAGGTGGTCTCTCTGCACTGTTGCAATACAAGCAAAGACAGTAAAGAGAAGGTGTTATTTAATATGCACTAAAATACTGTTTGCCATCCACAAAAAATCCTATTAACACAGTACCGTGGATTTAACATCAGTTAAAAAAAATCAAGAGTTGATATTGCTCTTAAATGTTTACTTTTAAGAGCACAGGGTGTAGATGAGCTGTCCCTGCATCAAACCAATTSTTCATGACACTCCTTTCATCTTTCCTCCCTGTTTCTCTCTGTTCCAGCCTCCCAGTTGTGTGACTCAGTGTAGTGAAGGGTAATTCAGGGCCTTGTCCACAGTGAGATACACAGGAGCACCTGACCTCTGCATCTGAATTTAGATACAGATAGTCAACAAGACAGTGCCAGAGCAGGGATTGGGACACTATTCTTCAATTGTACACACTCTCACAGTGTTGGAAAAGTCCTTGACATGGTTTTGGCCAACGTTCACCCCAAGTAAATCCTAGAATTACATTCTTGGATTAGCATGGACCAGGGATAATTTTTGGATGGTAAGGGCTCACCTGCAATAGATAAAAGCCATCCCAAGCCAGCTGGCACCCATGGATAGTATGGCTATCTCCATGGTGTCTATGTCATGCCTTCCTTCTGAGTTGCTGATGTGGTCCAAGTGCTCTTGGGATGAGGTAGGGTGATCTTCCTTCCCCATGGGCTGGAAGGAGCAGTTCTGAGAGGTTCTGCATGGTTTTCACCTGAGTGGAGCATTCTAGCTAAACTGTTTAACAAATTTTGTTCTTCAGACCAATCTTTTGTGAAGGGGGATGCACTTGGTTTGCTAAAGCTAAGAGTTCCTAATGTACAAATCTTCATGAAAGTTAGGGCAAGGTGAGCCCTCGTGCCTGTCAGGCTGTTGAGCTTCMTGGCTCTACCCCACCTCCTTCTGCCCCTGCAAGATAAGAAATGTATCCTTTTTGCTGGCCCATTTTAATACTACACAGCAGATATAAGCAGATCATGTAAAACTGCCAGAAAGGAGTGTAAATCACAGCCTTTGCTATTCTATGCTGGTTAAAGACCCTATATTCCCTTAAATGGTTTAGCAGCTTCCACAGATTTGCTGAGAAGGACTTAGAATAAAGTAGTTTATTTTGTGGGACAGGACATTTTAAAATTCAGTCACTTCGTTCTAGCTTTTCCAAGCAGAATTGGTGCCAGCTAATCCAGTTGCTTGCAGAGAGGTGGCTACTGCAGTTTATGCCTGACTAAGTAGTAAACAATATGAACTCAGCCAGTGGGAAAGCATTTGCTTGCAAGGCATCAGGGAAAAGAGCTGTAATATTGTGGTCCATTGGTCTGGCATTTAGCTGGGGCTTGTAATAAGCCTGTTATCAAAGTCAGCCAGGATGTGGCAGGCAGAGGACAGTGCAGTGAGCAACTTATTGCTGTTCTCTGCCAACATCTACCCAATTAACATGATCCCATCTACAGCTGTTCCCTGGAATAATAGGGATGGAGTTGTTGTGATGGATCATTGTTATAGAATCAGTTTCCCCCGCTTTGAAAGTGAAATCTTTGTTTTACTGTGCTGCGTGTACACACACCTCCTTTATTTGTATAGCAACAGAAAGAGGTTGAAGCAAGAGAGGGAGCTGTTCACTGACGTTATCTTCTGGCATCCATCTCCAGCCTCCTGCTGCGTGGCTGCAGGAGGTTCTCCATCTATCTCATCCCATCCTCRTGGGGTACCCAGGACAGCCTCTTCATGACAGCATTTATGGCTTGGTCTAAGGCATGTCATCTGGGGCACCCTCTGCTGTCTTCTCTGCTGATTATATATAGAGAGAAAACTGTTCCATCTTGGAAAGTAAWGTCTGCACCCTCGCCAGAGTATTTTATAGCCTCCAGTTAGGGCTTGGATCTTCCAGACTTGTGCATTTATAAATGAATAAATTCTAAGAAAACTTCTTGCTGCAGTTTCTCTGCCTGCCTGGCAGGCTGCCAGCCCTTCCTGCTTCCAGCAGCAGGAGGCACCTGCAGCAGCTGCCAAGGAGCTAAAAAGAAACAAGAGAAATGGAAGAAYTTTCAACTAATAATGTGCTCGTGCCCCATACCAAAAAGTTAGCTAAGTACRATGTATTTTAGAAACATCCCTGTGATGGGATGTTACAAAGTCTGTTTTAACTGGGGGAGCAACACTGTCCCTCTTCAGGTTAGTAAAATTTAGTGATGTAATAGAGTAATAGACCCCACCCTCCAGTTTGCCTAACTAAATAAAAACATTATGAAATACATTTACTCTTAGTAGTTTGTGAGTACTGTGCTAAATGACAGTTTATCTTCCTTCTACGTGTWCTTCTAAACAAACAAGCTGTCACTATCACTTTAGTATGCTTAGTGCATACTAAATTAATTGCTAAATACAAATTTAGCTTTGCCTCTTCCTCTTTAGCAAGAATTACCCATGAAAACAGCAAAAACTTTCTCTCCTATGCCAGTCTCAAGGGATTTTTCTTCTTTTTTTTTTCTCCTTAATAAATACAATATTCCCMAATAAATGTAATTTTCTCTCATGGTAGAACTGTTGGAATAAAACAGTGTAGCACAGGCTTATAATATTTTTTCTGTCTTTTTTGTGTTTGAAATACTTCTTGGAAACTTTTGGATGCCTGGAAACTTTTAGTACCMTCTCTGTCATGGATTGACTGCTGGCAGACAAGTAAAATTTTTCTCCCAGTATTTAATCTTTCCCTGTCTTCTGTTTCATCTCACTTTGCCTTGGTGATGAGGATGAACTTCAGGTCATCCAGACTATTCCCTTCATAACCTCATGGCTTGTTTCTCAATTATTCAGTATTACTAGGGGATTGTCCCCCTGCTTCCCCTTTCCATATCTTTCAGTGTTCTGAATTTCATTCTGTATTTTGGTTTCTTTGGCACTGGTACCTAGAGTGAGATAAGTGACTGACTGATGCATGTGTCACRGACAGGTACTAGAGCCCATCCCTGGTATCACTTCAGGTTTGCAGTCTCTTCTGGAGGACCTTCTGCAAGCTCTTGAGATGCTGCTCAGGACCCTAAAAATCATGTCCTCTAAAGGCATGTGAATGCAGGCACACAAAACTATCTGGTTTAAAACATAATCAAGGAGATTAAASTGAAGGCATTCTCATAATGAACTCTGTGGAATGGAGCTGGATAAACCCTTGTAAATGTAYCTGATTTTCATCTGTCTTTCTGCTAAAACTGCAGCTTTTCTGTGTTCCTCGTGCCATATCTGTATTTTATCTTTTCTTTTGTCCTGTCCTTAGTGCTGTCAGAGTCTGCCTTCACGTGGAACCTTGGGATAGTCAGACTTTGGGGTSTAATTTGCACACATGATGAATGGAGGGCCAAAATTAACCACAGTCTTCCTACAGGCTCCTAATTTTGTTGGTTTTAAAAAGGCTGGGTGAATGATCCATTACTGTAGCACCTCAGCTTCTCCTGCAGTGCTATAGACTTTGTAAAATGGTGGTTTACTAGGGAAAGGGCRCTTTTACTGAAATGCATGCATTTTCCAAACAGTTTAAGGAGAGYGCTTATATTGAATGCTAACTTCTGTTTAAGAGCTTGATTACTGAATAGCTAGCCATGTTTTTTTTTTTTTTTAATTAAGTTACTATTTCTTTTTCTCATGAAGTCACAGATTGCCTTGTTCCACATGTTGAAGATGCAGAGGTTCATAACAAGACATACAGGACTGGAGATAAGTTAATAATCAGCTGTCATGAAGGATTCCAGATCCGTTACCCTGACTTAGACAACATGGTTTCCATATGTCAAGACGATGGAACATGGGATAATCTACCCATATGTCAAGGTTTAGTACTTCAGCACGTCCTGTTTTATAGCTCATGCCTCTTGTGATAGTTTGCCAATATTTTTCCCTACAGTTGTAAGAATGTCAGTGATCTGATAAGCTCCACASTGCAGTGTTTGAGTAGTGCTGCTGCTAAGACTTTTTTGATTTCTCTTCCCCTTTGCTTACTGCAGGAAAGATGTTGCTTCCTGAGCATTCCYGTGCTTATAAAATTACTTTAAATGCTGTTTTTTTGTTTGCAAAGCTCAAATCTGACACAGGTACACTGCATCAAAAAGTAAAACACAATTAAGGTAGTCAGTCAGAAGTTCTGATGGGCATCTTGCATTTTTTCACCAATTTTTAAATTTGTGGAAAAATTTAAGCTTTTTTTAAACTGCACTTTATYTTCCTTTACCTTGTGCAGAAGGCAGGAGGAGAGAAACTGGAACTTGTTCTTCTGTCAGAGTTTTCAGCAGAGCTGTTGATTAGATTCACAGTCCATTAAACCTTTACGTATTGACTGAAAATTCAGGGTGTGCRCRGGGGTGATTTTGGCCAGAAAAGCCATTAGCTGCAGAACTAGAAATATCAACAGCATGGGATCCCAGCTCAGCCTRGTGAGAAATGGCTGGGGGTAAGCCAGCTTTACTGAATGGAAATTCAATAACCCTGGGCTCCCTTTCCCTACACATTTCTAATAAGCACATCTGAGTACCACTGACTCCGTTTTAACCAAGTCACGTCTTGGTAACAAGCTTGGCCCACTGAACAGCAGCGAGAGGTTTTTAACTGAGGGGCAGACTGGGTTGGTCCCAACTTTCCTCAAACCCATCTGTCGCCTCGTAGAGCTAACACTTCTCTGTAGGCACCTAATTACACTGTCACACCAATTTGCAGAGTCAGGGCAGGCAGGCAGGGGAGCTGGGACACTTCTCAGGAGCRATAGCACATCAGACTGTCCCCCAAGGTCTTGCTTTCAGCTGTGGCAGAAACTTTGACATATTACCTGGCTAGCTCAACATTTGAGATGCACACACTGTACCTGAACAGGCCTAACAGCAAAGGGGAGGTTTTGCAAAACCATGGCAAAGTGGACACCAGTCTCGGGGTATCTTTTCAGTGATGGCATCACGTGTGGCAGTGTGAGGTGTACAGCCCCTTTCTGTGGGGGTGCACCTCACATCTAATTTAGGTAGATTAAGTCTCTTGCAGTAGGGGGAGATGAATGCTTGAAATCTGATTTGCAGATGCTGTATTTGCCAAAGATCCAGGTGCAAACTTTGTGACCGGCTGAGTAAGCAGAARTACCCCAAATGCCCCTTAGCTTGTTACTTCCATTGCTGTGTTTATACTGTGAAACACAATCAATTGCTCCTACTCAATAGTCAATATTAATTGCTTTTCAAAATAACAGCAGTGCTAAAAGTTAAGAAATCAATTGCACAAGACCCAAGTGCTGTGATTACCAGGCAGGCAGAGAACAGGCAATTCASATTCAAGACACTGCCATATATTGCCAAATTCCATAAAGTTACTGCAGAATTCCAGAATTTTCTTTTTGCCATGTCAGGCACTGGCAGCATAAAAGCCACTTGTCTGCTTGCACTAGGCAGGCTGTCAGTTACATTTCTACAGCCCTTCCATTACAAAAGGCAGGGGAGTCTTAGGACACTAAGATGTCTTTTTTCCCTGCCAGAGCAGTGGGGAAGGATTATAGAGTGTTTAAGGATCTAACCTCTACTTTTGCCATGAGATAATAATATTAATGACTGATCTGGAATGATGTTATTTAGCCAAAAAAAAAAAAAAAAAAAGTCCAAATGATGTTTTTTCAAGCAGCCTGACTTGTTTGGAGACCTAGGAATTTTCACAAACACTTGGCTGTCATACAAATTCAAAATAAATCTCTGTCCTGCATGACCAGGAACATAATGAGCATTAAAATCCTGAGCCAGCAGGACCAAATTTTCCCTGAAACAGTTCAGAGAAGAGTAAGCTTGGTCTTGCTTGGGCAGTCTGTGCTCTTTTTGTCCCACTGGGGGCTGCTTATGTCGTCCTGCTCGATAGGCTGCTCAGTTTGCAGGAATTAGTGTGTTGTGTGTGGGGCATTCTTGATCAGGGTAGAAGCAGCAGCCAGCAGATAGGATGCTTGGAGCTTTGTTTGAGCAGGGGCATAACCAGCTGCTTAAACAGCTATTGAAATCATGGCTCTGGTGGTACAGCATGCTGCAAAAAGCTTTCAAGCTTTTTCTTTTATTTCCTTTTGGGTTTGTTCCTCTCCCTCAAAAGACCACTGCGAGGAAATGGCTGCTTGAAATGCTGCTGAGGCTTTTTGTTTTAAATGCCAGCACCTTACAAGAAGTTCTCAGACTGATTTTTGTTTCCTCCTCCATCTTGAAATTATGGGAGTCCTACGAACATCCTTCACAAATTCCTAGTAGTGGCAAGAGACCTRTTTATGGACTGCCATAAAACAGCTTCCATTAGTCACATAATTCTAAAACATTATTTTTCATGCCRTGATTACTAGTCATCTTTTCTCCACATTACTGCAAATTAAAAAATTAAACAGTATCAAGTATTACCCGGAGGGTCATTTCTAGGGCCATGAGGAATGACATGCTACAAAGACATGCCATCTGTTAAATTCACTGCTCTTTGTTGCCCCAGATTTAGTTAGTGACCATTTAACTGTCACTGCTCAGTAGCAGCCACGATACAAATCCCTCAGGAGTAATTCCAGAAGTAAAACTGGAACAYAGTCTCTGATTCTGACTACATTTACAATTTCTGATGATAACRGGTACCTTAACTTTTTGATAACCTAATCTGAGACCTCACTCAATGTTTATCATGGGACTGCTYCTAGAAAGTCATGTCCCTGTAGACTTTCTCAGATTAGAATTTCAAAGTCATTAATTCTGCCTGCAAATTTTTTACAGTTGCGTGCACTTTGTCACAGGAGCGGTTTTAATATTTAAGAGGGTTTACACGCCTGTCATTTTTTAGGAGGAGGAATAAAACTCACCATTTATATAAATGACAATCTTCATTTATTAGAGATTCTGCCTCAGAAAGAAATTGCCATCTGCTGAAACRGTGAATGTTTGTTAAACAAAATACTGTCAGTTTTGGAAAACCTTTCCTGGATTTGTTGGGAGGGAAGCCCACACTAGCAAAGCGTGTGGGCTAAACAACAAAAGGGTTTGAAGCAGGATAATGATGCAGATATATCTGAGGGAGATCATGCAGACATGCCATTCATAGTGGAGAGGATGAAAAATATCACACTCCTCAATTTAGAAACTGTAACTGAGATGCGTGAAGATGACTGAGATAAGCACTTGATAATAAAAGAAACCTCCCTCTTCTTAATTTGCAGGTTGCCTGAGGCCGTTGGTTCTTCCTCATAGTTACATTAACGTGTCTGAGTTCGGGGCCTCCTTCCCCGTAGGAACAGTGGTGTATTATCAGTGCTTTCCTGGATATAAACTAGAAGGGGCAGAGACCCTTGAGTGCATGTATAACCTTATCTGGTCAGATAGCCCACCTAGGTGCCTTGATGTGGAAGGTAAATGTCTCACTGTTTGTTTATCTTTCCGGTTTGCAAGCTCTGCATGCTCTCTGTGATTTTGCCTCAGGGCTGTAGCCTTGGCTCCACTCTCGGTGACGTTTCCACTGGCTGGTTCAGAGCCAGAGTGTGGGTTCTGCTGTGTGCAGCCTGCTGTGCCTCGCTGCACCCTCACCTCTTGGTGCTCCCTAAGCAGGGTTTGCTCTCGCAGTGTCCCAAGTGCAAGAGGGAAAGCTCCTAATGATTGCTTTGCCTTTAAAATGCCAACTCTCCGCTGCCTTTCTCATCAAAACACAGRAGAAGTTACGTAACTCACCTTCCTGCACAGATGGTCAGAGCCCCTACACATATGGATAGATTTCCATGGTCAGCTRAAAAACACCCCACAGAAACTCTTAGCTGGGCCTGTGCCAGCTGCAGTCATTATTCAGTGCCACACGGTGCTGCACACTTGAGTATTGCTGTCTCTCCTAGCAGTTAACCCTAGAGAGGGATTGACAGCTGAAGAGACTGARCTAATTTATTGATGAGGAACATAAAAACCATTCAGTGTGGAACAGGTAGGAATAATTTGTGACTGGAGCTGGGATGGAGGGTGTTGTAGATGCTTTTGTGTTTGCATCCTGGACATCTGAACAGTGATACTGGATGGATTGCTCCATRCATTGCCAAAACTGCATAAACTACCCTCCTCCATCTTCACACCTTGAATGAAGCATCCTAGGGAGTCATGAGAATCCATAAACATCCTCGGCATTTCATTCCCCTAAAAGAACTAAATTTTTGTTCTATTTCAAGCCTMTAAGGAAGCTCTCTATATGTAGAATTTAGCTAAAAGCAATTAGAGGAATTCATATGTGATGTTTATGTCACTGAACTAAATGCTAACCATTCTGGAAGTGCAAAAATTTGCCAAAAGCATCAACAAAGTGATAAACTGCACAAAAAGAATKAAATTATCCTTATTTTTAGCTGACCATTCAAGTTCCAAAATTCAAGAATGCCTTTGCAATTTTGGAATGACAAAACAAGATGGTTTTTTTGTTTGCTTATTTAGCTCACTATGAARGATTAATCCTCARTCAGCTCTATGTAAGYCATTTTTGGAAGGCTTGTTTGTTGTTKTTTATAGCATGGAAAACACATMAAAAAATCAGAAGGSCMCTATTAGGCTTAATCCAAACAATATMACTGATYTRATAAAAATTACARTTTCTCAGTTAGAAAGATAAGAGCATGAAACTCAAGCATATGAAGCAGAAAAAGTTGTGTCTTACTGTCACTCAACACAGGTGAGCATCTCAGCTGCTATCAAGATACCCCAGAAAACTCATGTGCTCATTGTCTCTTGCTCGTATCATAAAGTCATAGAGAGGCTCTTTTCCTTGATAAGTTAAAACATGAGGCAAGAACTTCTGTCCTGACAGTTCTACATTGTACATTACACATCAAAAGTTATCTTTCCCCTCAACTATGAAGATCTGTGATAGGGTGATYGGTGTGTGCCAGACTCTGGGCTAAGGCCATCAGGGAGGCTTCCTCAGTTCTGATTTTGAKTCAGCCTCCCTTTGAATCACTTTTGTACTGCTCTCCTTAAATGCCAAAACTTTCCATGGTGGTTTCACCTGGGCATCCCATCAGGGCATTCAAATCTGGAGCACAGCTCTTGCAATAGCTGGTTCTGCTGAGCTTTGGGGGAGAAGAGAGAGCTTCCAWCAGCACTGAAAGGTCACTCCTGACAGCTCCCCTTGTGAACTCTGCTGTAGGGCTGCTTCAGSAGGTGTGCAGTGATCTTCAAAATGAATCCAGATAGGGTAAATCAACTCGAGATGTCCTTGTTTGAAAGGGCTTGCTCAAGTGATTTRTGCAAGGAGTGCCAGTCTCCAGGAATCTTGTTACAATCCACTAGTCTTAATTAGTGGACAGAATTCCTTCTCTGCATATTTTTTTTTCTCCACCTTGCATTCCAATGTCAAGCTCATTTTTCAGCCTTCCTTTTATGTGTGCAGGGTAATCTCGCCAAGCAGTATTTTTCACAGAGGAAATCTGCAAATAACAAATTAATTCCATTTATTTCTTTCCATGTTCAATTAAAAATGTATTGTAATGACATTTCCTGCTCAGTATTTTAATATGGTAATGATTAAAAGCAAATGACTGCTAGGAAGCTATAGCAAACCATTTGAGAGCTTTTATTCTCCTATAAAACAATGCCGCTTACAGCTTCCTCAKTTAAATGTATGTTCTTGTTGGAGCCTCCACAGAAGGGATTTCCTAAATTTGTGTGAAGACACAAAAAAACTTCACATCAGTCTGGTGAGTTTCTTCCTCTGTGTTAGGGCAAATAAATTCTGAATGAAGGGTTTGTAGCTCCATTTAAGTAGAAGGTCACAGCAGAGACCACGCAGCTCCTATTGCACATCAGGCTTTCTAATGCTTCCCAGCCTTACCCTCAACACTGGTGAGCACAGAGCTTCCACAAGCTCGAGTGAGAGGCTAACTTTTTGCTGGTTTTTTTTCTGATAAGTGAAACCAGTGCTGCTTTAGTCAGAGCAGAGCACAGAAACTGTGTCACCTAGCATTGAAGTGCAGCCAGCAGCGCAGAGCTGAGCAGCGACTGCTCAGAAACAGCTGCTTCTGGCCAGGGCAGTTCCTTTGGCCCTGGCAAAAAAGGGTGCCTCTGGCTCAGATTGCCAAGTGTTTGCTGCTATGAGATCCTCTTCTTAAATGCTTGTACCTTTGCCAGATTTTAAGCATTTAGATTGATTTTTGAGTGTCTGCCTGAAGCTGAGTCATTTGGGTGTCTTCAGTTGAAATGGTTGAGTAGTATCAGAGAAGGAGAGTTAAGGAAATGGTGTTGTTTTACCATTTCTAGAAAATTTTACAGTCATTTAGAGAATAAGATGAAGCATCTTCACTCTGAATTTTATTCTTTTTTAACTTTCTTAATTTCCTTTTTTTTTCCAGGGGACTTCCACAATTATGCAGAAACTTTTTAAACTTTCTTTTGTAACGAAACTCAATAGACACTTCCAAGAAAATTGAAGGAAAATGTGCTTTGGGTTTTTTAATATGATTTTTAAATTACCAATTTGGGGTTAATTATCCATCTGTAGAGACTGATCTAAGTTAGTGATTGCCTTCTGTGAAATCTGGTATGCAAAACATGGGTGCAGAATTAATGAGAGTGAAGAATACCATAGGGGGTATAAATATTAATTGTAAAATAAATCAAACAGCTTCCAAAAACATCAGAGGAGAACAAACACTTGAAAACATACCTGTGTGGAACTCTGTGAAATGAAACATTTAAACCTGGGAAGTGTTTATGATGTGGTACTTTAAAGTGAGTTAAGATATTGCACAGTATTTTGAGAAAAAAAAAAGGAATACAACAAAAACCCCAAAAACCCTGAACCCAAGAAACCCCAAACCAAACTGAAAAAAGAAACCTTGGCCATGAGTACTTTGGAAACTGATCTGCATATGAGTACATTCATTGCCATCTGGAGTCTGTATTTTAATTTTTCATGCCCTCTGGAAATCTTCCAAGGAGACGTAAGGAATAGTTCTTAAAAAGAACTGGGTGGGRAGTGGCAAGGGAAGCAGATTAAGAGAGGAAGGGCTGGGAGAATTTAATTATAGTGCCAGAAAATAAAGCAGTTGTATGGGTAGTGTCATTGGGAATTCCCGGCTTTGTATGTAAGAGTAAAAGGGAAAATAGGTTGATTCAATTTGCAAACAATGGGCATGATCCTGTTATCTACAATGTCTTGTTTCAGCATCATCCCAGCTGAACAATAAAGCTGGTCTTGCAAGAAATCAAATATATTGCAATATTAAGGCTTCATTCTGCTTTCTGGGACSAGCAGATTCTCTAGACAAGGTTGATCTTGAAAGAAGGTAAAACAGAAAATTTCAAATTTTTGTAGGTAGATTCAAAATTWAAATGAAACAAATATGAGGAATAGACTTCAAAGAGGAGATTCAATAAACAGAACAGAKTAATAATACAGAAAAAACCTGAAGGTATTTCCAAACTTTGGAATATAAAACCACCTCATTGTGAGGGTAGATGAAAAGATACAAAGCTAAGCAACCATAAAGGTRCTGACAGGATTCAGAAAATTATAGAAACTGTAGAAGAAAGGTAGAAGAAGGAAGGAATTAAGAAATTTTACAACAAAGCCAGAAGTGCAAGGGAACACAACCCTCCTTACCTGGGCATCAGGAGATTTCTGGAGAATAAAGAGGGGCTAACCAGATGAAAATCAAAACCAACAAAGTGTGCTGCAGAGAAAAAAATACTCTGGAAAAACAGGTCAGAACACAGAACAGAGTTTCACAGTTTTTCTTCTCATAAGCCTGGGGATAGACACTCATAGAGAGGGGCTGGTAATTCTGACTTAGACCCTAGAGAGTAAAGGATGTGCCAGAGGAGGGTGATATTATGATGAAATGCCATAGCCTTGAAATAGTTCAAAACAAAATAGCTGAAACTTTGTAACCAGCTACGTGCAGGACACTTTGAAGGAAAGCTTCACAGATCTACATTCTTCCATAACAATTCCTAATGTCAGGAACAGTGATTAACACCGATCTGTCTATCTGACAAACTAGGCACTTAAAATCCTTTAAATGCTTGAAGGAACACAGAGCAACACCCTGAGAAAAAAGGATAGAAGTCAGCCTGTAATCAGTTATTTTCAGGTGAAGTAAGCAATCCTAAACCTGAGGTGTTACACAGTGGTACAAATGGATTTCTCTCTGTGTTGCTCTGCTGACTTAGAGAAGGCTTTAGACGAATTCCAACATGACAGACTGATGTGTATCCTCAGGGATGGTAATGTTGATGCAGCACATCTCCAACAGAGAGAAGTCCTGTAGAGGGAGCAGAGGGCAGCAATACAAGCAAGTTATGAAACATTGAGGTATTGAGAAATCAGGTGAGGTAGATAACAGGATTCCATTTTAGCTCTGCACCTGCTCAGCTTGCRGGCAGGAGGGAGAATAAACTAAACATTGCTCAACTGCCAAAGAGGCCATCCAGGTTAACTGAGTTAATGTTAACATAGGACATATTCATAGCCTGGTTTTTAATAGCTCTGACTACTGTGGCATTTCACTGCCTACAGCAAAACTCAGTGTGACTCAGAARCTACAACCAGCAGTAAATGCTCAAATGGCAGCAGACAACCATATATCTAAGGACCTTTACTGGGACAACACCTTTATGTCAGTGACACCTTCAGCCTGATAACCAAAGGATGAAATAGGCTGACAATGTCTCACCCTGGGGCTGCTTGCCATGGAAAGCAAGTGTGATGAAGAAGTTTAAGGGTATATTTTTCTTTAGAAAAAGTAATTCAATAATTCTGCTTCTTTCTGCACTGTACACAGTTGATTCATTCATCACCCAGGAGTGTAGAAATTGCATGCATCCATGTACAAGTGTGGAAGGTGAACACTTTAACTTGGAGTATCTGGATTTTTGTGATGTTGGAAAATGCTGAACTTGATCTGTTACCCACACCTGAAGAGGTGTGGAAAAGAATTKAATTCAAAAGGAACACAGAGACATGAAATGCTAGACAGAGAAGTCAAGTTATGCTGCTAAATAATCATCCAATCTCTTAACTCCAGCTGTATTGCAAAGTGAAACATAGAGAAAAATAGTCCAAATCCAAGACAGAATGGATACACAACAAAGTGGGCTTTTTGCAGCTTTTGTTGTGAGGGATGGAGGGTTTAGAGAACAGGCTCTCAGTAGAAGACATTGAAGAACATAAATAGCATTATATTTCTAAGTGACTACTCCTGTTTTGCTTTGCAGAAATCTTTGATTTTGGCTGGGATTGAATTAGGTGCCTTCACCACTGTTCATAGTTTTCCAAGAAAGCAAYAGAATAACATCTTTTAATCTCTTTCTTTCATGTCTTTGGTATTGCTTGTTGCACAGGACTGCTACAGTAAACCATTGTTTTACACCTGCTCTATCATCCCTGTGCCTTTCAGAAACCCTTTAGCGTTTCCAGAATCAGCCAGACATCCCAACTTGTTCATGGGAACCATAATTTCTGCCCTGAAGTTCCATATTAGCTGCCAGATGCATGTAGCGTGTTATCAACAGGGCTTTAAATATGCTGTGGGTTAGGTGGGGGAAAGCAGACTAAAATTCTTCCTGGGGGCTGTTTTATGATATTAATCTTTAMCTGTATCTGACAAGGCTGCTTGGAAGGGAAATTAACACACTGCCCATCTTGAAATCAAACATCTCTGTGCTTTGTGGGCATGTTCATTAAATTTGGCCACACAGTGCACTCACAGAACATCTTCCACAAATGGAGGGAACTCAGCTATGGACTCTGCATCAGGAAATCTACTCACATGTTCATTTCCAGAGATAAAACCCAATATTTGAAGGGTGGCACTTTCGCCAATCAGGGYAGGCAGCCACTTGGGAACTGAACATAAATAACAGAAACCAAGTCTCCTCAGTGCCTTCTTGGTCTTGTAAGATGGTTTGTGAAATTACAGTGCTAAGATAATGTGCTGGTTTTCCTCCCCCCCACCCCATTTTGTTGTTAGTTGGGGTTTTTTTTTCCCTTGTAGGTTTCCATTGGGAATGGGACCTTGTGCTTTTTTCCTTCCTTATGTAAAGTAGCTTGATTTCCTCAACCTTCAGCTAAACCCTGGATTACAGTTTATCTATTCCAGCATTCCTTGTCTCCATCAGTCCCTGATGATGCCTGTAGGCAGGCCCACACAAGCTCAAGGGATTATTGCTTATAACAGCAATGAGAAAGCTATTCAAAAAAGAGGAATTAAAGTAACATAAAAACCTCTCAGGTTTTGGGTTGAAATTACTCCAGAGATGTCAGAAAAAGTCTTTTCCCCAAGCCCCACACCAAAAGGAGAAAGTCCGGACTCCTTATTTCTGTTCTCCAAGGTTGTTTATTCTTTTCTTATCTGCTACATTCTTTTTTGCCCTGCTGAGGTCTGTGCTGCAGCTCAGATTGTCAGAACTGACCTCCTCTCAGGGCAGTGTTAACTCTTTGTACTAARTACTACGTGTTCCATGTTTACAGTTAATTACCAACACCTATYACCTGTGTTAGACAGTGCATTTCTACTCTAATCCMATCCAAAAGTGCCACCATCACAGCAGAAGATGGARAAMAAGAAGAAGAWGRAGGACAGGGACATKCCCAGATTCCTCCATCTTGCCTTCTTGAACCCCCATTCWRAAACCCYRAAATTCTACTTTTCACCCTGTGATAAYWTAACTATTGTTCTRATTAAACTCTTGTGGCTTGCAAATCCTCACGCAAGGTTGGCASCCTKTCCATGGACTGAAATCAAAGGCACTGGTAYTTTTGACTCCATGCCAAGATCCTTGGACCCCTYRCCAGGGTCTCRGACSACCCGGGGTAGCCAGAGGAAAGTCCTGGGTTCCAACAAAAACCCACTGGTACATCTAGCTTTCAGTGAGTACTGGCTTTTTCAGACATTCCTGACAGGAGCATTYGGCTGTCTGGTTTTCTTAGCCAGCTTCCAGGCTGCTCTCTCTCTCCCCTCCATTATACTTCTAAGTACTTCGASCTTTTCCAGTCCTCAGGTTATCCTGGGATGCCTGTAAAATACCCRAGCCTTGATTGATTTTGGAGTTTTCTAATTCCTGCCTGCAAAGTGTCTGTGTAGTCCCCAGCATCTGCTTCTCAAAGTCCTAAATGGGCCATTGCTGATTGTAAAGCCATCCACTCGTGAGGGAAGGAAGAAACAAAACTGGAAACAAGTGATGAAGGAAGCCAGAATTATCTGCTGTAAAYGAGACCACAGTGCTCCAAGCACTCACATGTTAATAATGAATATAAATATTTCCTTATATATAATTGCAGGTCATTTGCTAAAAGAAATCCTAGCTCTCTAGCTGCAAACTTTTCATCTTTTTTTTTTTTTGTAGTTTAAATGAAACTTTCATTGTTTAACTTAAAATTTATGGGAAGAAGATCACTTGGGGTGTGCTTCATCCTGTATTTGTTGTGAAATGCATTTGAAACTAAAGACTTTAGCACTGATATCAGTGTTTCACAGGATACTGTGCTGGGAAGGGCAGAGTTGTTGAGGTTGAGTGTGAATTTGGCATGATGCTCCTGTAGGAGCTCAACTGACTGGAACTGCAACACCTGCTGTGTAATCTGCAGTTCCAGGAAGGAAGTGTGTACCATAAGTAWTTGTAGAACACTGCCTGTTTCCATTTTGGAATCAGCTAATATTAAATTATTATTAAAATATGTTTGAAACTAGTTTCATACTGTTTCATGCAATTCTCAGCGAGATGGTGTTTGTCAAAGCTAGACCAGAGAAGCAGCTTTTCTTAAAAAACTTGATTATTCAATTAATTTCACACTCTGTAGAAGGTGAGAAGTTCTTCTCACTGTGTGCACATTAAGAGGCTTACCTCACTGTCAAAGCTGGTTCAGAATTACCCAGGGGTGATTTTCTAAGGGTATGTTCCTGGCTGCTTGAACATTGACTTGCTGAGTGGTTGTGAAGAAATTGCTTACCTGTTAGSTGTCTTTTCAGTAGAAAACATCTGAGTGGCATTGTGAAGGTTAAGTAACCAAGAAAGGTTAAGATTGATAAGAATTTGGACACTCTTGGCTAAGAATATTATTAATAATTCTTGCTCTAGGCTTTCAAGAAATAAATTCTCTGGAACTTGAGAGTTCAAAGTAAGCATCTTGTATCTTCATTACTTTACATCTTCAGTCAGGCTTAAATAGGATTTACTTTATAGATGAGTGCTCAGTTGTTTCCACCAAATTTGCTATTCTGTTATTACACTTGGTGCTGTTGTTTTGCTGTAGGAATGAGTAATCAGAAAAGTTCCTGAAAGCATGGCATCACTTTCAGAACACAAATTCAATGGCCTCCAAGTTTGTTCCAGTACAACTGTAAAAGTCCCCCTTTACAGTGCCAGCAGCATTTCTTGTAGGAATGTTTAATTAGGATATTGYTAAACTGATGTTCACAATAAATAAAAATTTACTCCAATAATGYTTCCTGTTCTGCCTACATTCCTGAAGAGTGTCATTAAGAAAGAGGTCTCATTAAGCAGCTGTTCTTAGAATGAGATGTTTTGACAGGGCTTATTTTAAAGCAACTGGATTTGCTGTTTCCTTCCTTTTACAAACCTCTAAATTTCTTCTTCAAGCTTTTGATTGGATATGAGCTGTTAAGTCCAGTAGTTTTTCTTCCATCCTACTTAGAATACTGGGCATTTTAATGGGAATTTTTGTTTYGATGTTTTAGAGCTAAAATACATTGGGTTTTGTACATTTCTGTAAATTGAGATCCAAGTACAGAATAGAAAAATCCTTTCTTTAGTATTCAAAGTGCAGAATTAATTTCCTCAGGCTCTGTACTGTGCAGTGCAGGTGTGATYCATTTGCTGGTAATACCTGTGGAAATGGACAGGTCTGTCAGGTGAACTGGACAGGAATTCTTATGAATATGAAAGAAAAGCTTCTTGGTTGATGATCTKTTTTATTCTGGAGGTATATGAAGGGTGATGCCACTGAGGGAACCAAGAAACCAAGTTTATTAGCACAGTGTTCATGAAGAAGAAGGAAAAGGAACAAACATAATCTACATCTTCTATGTTTCTGTAAAAAATATATTTTTCAGATTTTGGATCCCTAAGGATGTGTTTGTACAGAGGCAGTACATGGAAAAGGATTCCCCCTTAGGCCCCAGAAGCCAGCCAGTAAAGCTTCAGGTGGGGAYCTTCAATGGGAAGGGTCAGACCTGCTGGGACATGCACAGCTGTGGTCTCATGGAGGAAGTGACAGCTTGAATTAAACATTGGTTGGGATGAAATAGCTGGATGACAGGTGTCCAGATTCCTGGTGATAATTAGTGTCCTGATGGGTACAAAAATGACAAGTGAGGGTCAGGAGAAACTCTTTTTCTCTTCCAGTTTGTGAGGAAAGCAGACAGTGTCTCCCCCTCTCAGATGATTCTCTGAGTGAGACACACCAGCATTTTCCTGCACAGTGCAACTGGCAGGTTTTTATCTGTGTCTTTCTCATCTGGAAGTTTCATCTTAATCTGTTCTCGCTCTTTGCATAATGAGCAGGCATTCAAAATGTGCGTGGAAGAAGTGTTATTCTGTATAAGGTGCAAATGTTTCTAATCCTCTCCATGCCTGTGTCAGACAGAAATGGCTGGCCTTACACTSGGGTTTTCTGCTAACCCAGCTAACCAAGAAATTATGTCCTACACAAAAAGTGAACTAGTAGCTTGAGACAAATAATCCCGGGTGGAAAATAAGCTTGCTTGTTCCTACTCCTTGTTTTATTTTTTTAATAAGTAAGTGTCCTGTAGTTCAGTATATTTTCGGGTTTTGGTTTTGGCTCACATAAAAAATGCTGGGCAAAACCTGAGTGATTTACCACCTRCCTACTTAGACCACAGACTAAAACCACTAGGCTTTGAGCATTGTCTAAAAAATGGGTTTTGAGCAKTGTAACTCCACTGTTATCTCTCTACCAGTGGCTTTWAAAAAAGTCATRCAATGTCTTTATTCTGTGCCATGGATGTTAATTGRGAATATGCTAACGCCAGAAAATCTTCCCTCCTCCAGTTCCAGTGTCAACACTGCAGAATTACTACAGCATCCTCCGGGCAGAGTTTAAAGAGCTTATTGACCATAATGGGTAGGAAAAATCACTGGGTGAACCTCATTAATTCCTGAAGTGCCCTCAGCCTATGCCACCCTCGCCTGGCCCTGCTCCCAGGGATGCGGCTCTACAGAGGCTGTGATGGAGAGGACGCTCTGTGGGGCAGAACAGCCCTTGCCTCTGCTCCAGGCCACAGTGTCACTCAAGGCTCAGCTCCTCAGGTTTTAAGCTCTTCTTGATAGTGTTAGTCCTTCATTAAAATCAGCCAGAGCAGAAAGCTGATCTCAGAGGAGAGCCCTCAGCTCCTAGGAACAGGCAGGGAAGTCCACCCCATTGAATCAGGAATTTTTCCCTTCAACTTCCTTGAGTAAAGTAACAGGACTCTTGAGCATGCAGCAAGGGATTTGTTTGCCRTATAAACACAATTGCTCTTTCTTTTTGATGAATGATTCAGCTTTCCAGCTGAGAATGCTGAGCTATAAAGTTCCTGTAAATCCCCTTACAGTCTGTGGCCAATTGCTGTACAAAGACAGATCCAGAGACCTGGGATCACCTGCTGCAGAACCACCAGCAGACACTGTTTGAATTCTGTCTGTCCCTCTACCAAGCTCCAAAGTTAAGGACAGAGGCACGTGGTCTTTTAATGCTGGTCGTCAGAAAATACTACTGGATTATCCATGCTGGATGTTGTAATTAGAGTATTAAAGTCTCCAAAGCCTTATAAAGTGGAGATGCTGAAAGCTATTGCTWGTAAAGATTTAGTAAAATATTTAAGAACAGCACTGAGGGCTATTTTTGATCTGTGAGAACYTTCTGAAGGAGAATTCCCTTGTTTCTATGATTATTGTGCATACTGATACTGGCTTTGGCAGTGAAAATGTACTTGCCAGATATGCTTTTATTGTAGTCAATTCATGGCTATTTTCTTTTTTGTGAATTTGATGCATTTGCCTGAAGTCCATGGTCTGTAGTTTCTAGACACAATTAGGGTTCATTACTGGAAATGCTAGAATTTTAGCTTTTCTAAAAGACTTCAGTGGCCTTAGGTTTGTCACCTGAGTTTCCSTACATATTTGATCTGACACATTCCTTTAATCCGTGTAACCAGTATTATACACTGGCATCTGRCATAAATAAGGGTTCAGACCCTATGAGGTGACCAGCTCTGCACTAAAAATTTTCTCTCCAAGAGAGCCAAGAGAGTTCAGCAGCCCTCCAGACTTTCATAATMTTTCTTTTCTATGATTAAAACCAAGGCCGCTTGCTGGCTGTSCTTCCTTTAAAGGATCTTGGATCAGGATGACCATGGGAATGAAGTGAGTTGAGAAARGGACTGAGTGTACAACTAATTGCCCAGAGCTCCAAGTGAGTTCATTTGGGGTTGTTTGTGATGTATCTTTGGCTTGATTTGTGAAAAGAGGCTTTGAACCTGAGTGCTGCAGACTGTACGTGTACAGTCTGCCCATSGAAGTGTTAGAGGGATCGTGAAACTGGTTGAACATAAAGTTCACGGGAGGTGGTGAGTGATACTCCAAGTGAGTTGGAATCCCTGCCTCTGGCAGTCCAGTTGGCATAAGAATGAAGCACTGTTTGAGCTGAGCTAAAAGCCTTCAGTTTCAAACCTGTTAAATTGCATCATGTTGGTTCCCAGTGTTCCATGCAGGAGCTGTTGGCAGGTATGACCCCGCAAACCTCGACTAATTCATGACTTGCACTTGACAGGGCAATAAAAAATTGCTTGCAGGAGTTTCCAGGCAGCACCAATACACAAGCATTTTCTTTGAATTATGAATGTGTCTGTGGAAGGGGTGGCACTCTTTTTAGTACTGGAGACATATCCTACACAAAGAGTGATACTCTCATTTTTGGGTKTTATAAAATACACCTCCATTTGTAAACACCCTGACAGCTCCACATCTGGATTTTCTCCACGGTATATAGCTTTAAATCCTCCTGGAARTGTGTCATTCCTGAGCTGACCCACATTGCTGGGATGCCAGCTTTGAGGGATTTTTCTATTCAGCAGGCTGCTTTGGCTCTCAATGACATTAAGAGGTTAGGGATGATGTAGCAGCTACATTGCTGGAGGGGAAAATTAGTTTCTCTGAGTGTTGCTCTTTGTGATAAGGTGTGCTCTACTTGCTCGTTGCTAGAAAGGTTGTGGGCATCTCCACATCTCTTGCACACTGCCAGAGCTTGGCAAATTTCAGTTGTGGAGGAGCTTAAACTTCTCTCTTCCTTTGTTCTCATGCTCTAAGCACAGGTAATAAAAAATATGCCAGGTTTCCTTATGGTAGGCCAGGATCATGGCTTTCACTGATCATCTTCTTTTTAATACAAGAATTATTAATAGGTCCTTTCATACTATTTCAGTCCGACAACCTCGCCCTAATCTTAAGAAAATTGTTTTCAATCTTGAGTTGACTTCCCAGTAAAGTATTCCTCTTTCTTGTGGGCCCAGAGACTTTGGAAAGTGTGCAGAGCRTTGAGGATGTGAATTTTTATGTGAATTACTTACTCTGATTTCAAGTTATTATTAAGCCTTGCCAGTGAAAATGCAAACAAAACTGTGTCTCCAGAGGATGGGGAATAGACATTGCTGCACATTGTAATCAGCCTCTCTTGAAGATTCATTTAATATCTTGTGTATTTTTTTATGAAATGCATTATTCATGTAACAAGATTCACAGGGAGAAGCAGCTGAATTGTAATTTCTGGGAAGATTCTTCTTCCAAGAGATGTCATTTTCATTATTTAAATCAGTGCAGTAGGTCTTGCCTGCATGAGAGGCATGAAGTGAAGGGAAGGGCCTGCAGATGGGGCGCTGAGCCAGCTGGGACCTGCCTCTGAAGGGAAATAAAAGCAGCCATCCAGTAACTGAAACCCTTTTGGGTCAGTATGCAGTCATTTGAAACATCATTACACTTTGTGGGGTTTTTTTTGCCCTGTGCTAGAAGCACTTAAGAAAGCAGTAATCAACTAACACTTACACAGTGGAAAAGTTTCCTCTCTTGTAAAAATATTGCTTGTGAGCTGCTATCCCCACTGCTGTTTTCTAGAGTGCTCCCTCAGAGTTCTCCATGGAGTTCATCTGCCTGGGCTGYCATTTCAGGGCCTACAGGAAAAGTCCCACATGTTTATATTGCAATTCTCTTTTATTTACCTAACCCTACGTAAACCACTCTACTTAATTAACACAGGCTCAGCCTCTGCTATATTTAAGACCTCACTCCACCAGTGATCCCACTGAGATCAGTTGGGCTGTTCAAAAATAACAAAACACAAATGCCACCCGTAGACTTTAAGCTCAACTTAATAAAATTACAGTGATACAGACTGCACATGCTTAAGCARCACTAGGTGCTTTGCGTCTCTTGCAGCACTGCTGACGGCAAACTTATTTTTAAAAGGAATTTCATTAATGCATATAAACATTTAATTATGTTAATGAAACAAAAAATAGCATGTTATAGCTGAATTATAAATGCTTCATGAAGAGCATGATTCTCCTTTTTTTGACTGCCCTGCTCCATCCCCATGCAGCCCACCTGACGGGCATGTGTTCCCGCTTTTGTCTTCCTCTCACCCTCCTCTTCCCGCAGAGGATTGGAAGCTTTGCAGACCCCACCTCAGTGTCCCCCTGGCATGTGCATCCCTGCAGTGGAGCGGATGAGCACCTGCCCTGCCTGGGCAGTGTCCCGGTGCCACGGAGCGGTCCTTGACCCGCAGGGAGCCTGAAGGGTGCCCTGCTGCATTGTGACACTCTGAAGCCGCCCAGTGGCGGGCTGCTGGCATTAATGTCTGTCTCCTTTTGTTCTGTTTGCCCAAGTTTGCCCGCTACCTCCCATGGTGAGTCACGGAGACTACATCTGCCACCCGCGGCCGTGCGAGCGCTACAACCACGGGACGGTGGTGGAGTTCTACTGCGACCCTGGCTACACCCTCACCAACGACTACAAGTACATCACCTGCCAGTACGGAGAGTGGTTCCCCTCCTACCAGGTGTACTGTGTCAAAACAGGTAAAGGACAGTCCTAGCCTAACAGTCCTTGTCTTCTTGCAGTCCCTCATTTCGGAGCAGATTTGTGGGTTGGTAACACCTGGCAAGCTTCATCTGTTTCATGGTTAATGAATGAACATTGATTTTAGGATGCTACTACTTTGCAGAGTCTCAGGTTTTGAAAAAGGCTAAATATAATGCATTCCCAAGGTCCTGAATGATACTAAATCATTTTGATCATTACCTCTTCAAATTTATTTTTGAACATCTGGGTGTTTTTAAATGTTTGCATGCTAAGGTCATGATGGTATGYATAAAAGAGCACTCAAGGGGAAAAAGCAAGATCCAGCCTCTGCAACAGCTTAATGTTAAGGCTGCTTTTGGTACATGGCAAARGGTTTATGTGTGTTTTTACAAGTTGCATATAAAAAATGTCTGGTCCTAAGTGGTACTTCTGAGTAGTGTTGAATGTAAAATAACAACAGGACTATACAAGCACAACTCTTGTATTGTGTTTCTGTTACAGAACAAACCTGGCCAAAYACACAGGAGACCCTCCTGACTACATGGAAAATAGTGGCATTTACTGCTACCAGTGTTTTATTAGTACTGCTACTGGTTATTTTAGCCAGGATGTTCCAGACCAAATTCAAGACACATTTCCTTCCACGGTTTGTACTGGTTTCTTTCCTATTTTGAAGTTTGTGGGCCTTTATTCAGTTTTCACACTCAGTGCTCCTTGCTGGAGAAATGGAGCAGCTCATGAGCCTTGCAGACACTTTGTTCAGCTCTGAGCAGAAGTCCCTGAACCACTGGTGTGGAAGGGCAGCCCCAAAAACCTGCAGTAGTCTTTTATGCAGCTAAGATAAAAGGCAAASTTTGCCAGATTCGCTCTGGGAGTAATTACCACTCTTCTGTTGAGAGCTGCTGCTTCTGCCTGTAAAAATAGCTGACAATATTTTTAAATACTCATTTTCAAGGGCTGGGGGAATTAATTTTTTAACTACTGTAGACTTAGTAATGTAAGTTTTAAGAAAKAATTTCTTTTTTCTCTATGGGCAAATTTAAATTAAAGGTTTGCTTTACCATCATTAGCGTTATTTTTCTCACGATTCATAAACATCTCCTGCATCTTCCATCTTTATTTCCATAAAATATCACAGAGYTGGGAGCGTTTGTCATTGATTGACATAGTGCTCCTCATGAGGAAGGCATATAGCCTGGACTTGGCTAGCTTACTAAAATGGCTTTCAGCTCTCTCCTTTTCAGATGTTTKCATATCTTAAAGGTACCTGGGACCAATTCCCTCCTGCCTGGATWATACTGTGTTTAATAGGCTACTAAACAGATACTTCAGGGTTTAACAGACCTTCCCAATTAATAGATAAATTTTGCTTAAAAAAAGAAACCAGCTTAATACTGGTCAAGGAAGCCTCCATCCTTTGAAAGCAAGGCCTGAAGGAGGCTACAAATCTTGCCACCAAATCCTTGTCATTCAGCAGTAGTGATCTCAGTGCCTGTTTACTTGGGCTGTAAACACTTTTGTGCTCTAGCATACATTCTTCCAGGGGTTCAGACMCTTTTGCCTGGTGAACTACATTTGTGATCTTATCTCCACGATACGTACTGTGCACAGCACAGCAAATGGGGCTCCTTATCTCTTCCACATATCTGTTTACCTTCCCTTCTTGGAACTGTTCTTCCCATTACTGGTTGCATTTTTTCCAACCATAACAGATTCCACCCGTCAACCCAAGCACAGTTTGGCAAACATTTCTGTGAATGTCAATGGCCCTGTAGCTCCATTTGGCATGACTAGAAAGTGCTGTGTTTGCTGAAGTTCAGCAGTTGCTCCGAGCTGCTGCTGGCATGCTCCTGCTCTCTGCAATGACCTTTCTGTGTTTGAYGTAGAGGCAACCAGGAGGGCTCCATGGGCGACCCCGACTTTGTGGTGGTGGACGGTGTTCCTGTCATGCTGCCTTCCTACGATGAAGCTGTCAGCAGTGGCTTGAATGCCCTGGCACCCGGATACGCAGCTGCCACAGACCAGGGGCACATTTTGCAGACAGAAGATCAGAATCCTCCCGCTTACCCCGGTCCCAGGATTCCAGACACGCAGCCCAGTGAATTTGAGGCCTGTGGCAGTAGGTTGGGTCCCTCTGAACTGCTCCAAAGTTTGTGCCCGTCCCTGACGTGCCAAGGGGCAGCACTTCCCGGCTCAGACCGAACTGACGYATCCCAGAGCACGGACGGGGACGCTGCATCCACGAGTCCTCGGATCGATATCACAGATGGTGAGTCTTGCATAGGTGCAATAGGTGAGACCACGAACAGGGGACATCATTTGTCTGTACTGACAGAGCAGGAATTCACCCAGCTGACTCGCCCATACTATCGCCATGGTTTTGTTTACACCTGAATTTGAAACTTTTTTGAAATTGTAAAACTCCATGGTTATGGGATTTCATGTCTGTGGCACATCCTTGCTAGCTGTGGTGCACAYGATTTGAATGCCAGGCCAGAAGGCTCCTGTCCAGACCCCAGACTCATCAACAGGAATGTCAGCAAACACCTGTGTACAGCATCAAAGCCAACCCTCATCTTGCCTGTGCTGTGTTCATCTGTTCCTCAACTCCTACGTTCACAGCTCCCTCACATACCCTGGCTTTCACAGCAAATAACAGGATTTTCTCCTTGAAAGAGAATATAAATCATATTTTCATATGGCTGGGAAAAAATTAGCAGCCTTTATTAACAAACTCATCATGTCTGTGCATCCAGCAAAATGTTCCTTCCATCTGAGGCATGTGAGCCTTAAGCCACAGACATGAAAGTCACAGCATAAGGAGAACATACCCACAGGTCCATGTGCCAGGAGAGAGCTTGCCATGTGTTATTGCCTGCCTTTAAATCAAACATGAACATGGACTGATGACACTGATTTCATGGGGTTCTGATTGGTGCTGCTCAGCATGTTAAGGAAACTAGGTAGCTTTCCTTGGAGACATTTAGAGGGAGGGGCTCGTATCCCACTCTCCATTGTCACTGAGYTGAAGTTCAGTGTCCTAAGTGAATGTCTGGGTGGAGGAAGTCTGCTTCAGAGGGCTTTGGGTAGTTTTACTGGTATCACAAGGGGAACAGGACACCCAGCAGGAGAGGAAGAAATTATGGGGCTGCTGGTTGAAGTCCCTGCCACTTCTGAATGCTGCTTCAGTGATTAATGTAGTAGCAAGGATGTTTGCATTTAGGTTTTTGTGGTCCTAACTAATTGGAGAAAATCTGTGTAGTTTTCTTAGAGGTGTTCGAGTCTGAGTGGSTCTAGAGTTGGCAACATCCCCTGTCTTGTTCAGATATTTGCAATGTCCATTTCTGGTTTTGTAGAATTGTTAACAATAATACTCTGCAAAAGTGAAAAGGGAAATTGCAATCAGCAGTCAATGCTATTTCTTTGTTTCTCCTAGAGATTCCTTTGATGGAAGAAGACCCTTAGCCTGCACTGAGTCGTGTCTTCGTCACATTGCACTGTTGGGTGACATGAATCATGAGGATTCCAAGATAGAAAAGACTCTCTGTGGATTTGGGGAGGGTGTTTTCCTACCTGTCAATCTTCCATGTGATAATGTCACCAGGTTGGGTGTATGTCTTAATCTACAATGGGGATAACAGCATCAGCATTTGGAACAGCAGCAGTTTTATGAATGAATCCTGGGGATTTGATGAGAGCAGATGTACAAAAAAGAACTGTGGGTTTTTAGAAATGAAATGTATATCTGCATCGCAGAAAGTCATATGGCTCTGTAAGAAATGCTGTTGGATTTTGATACTAACTGCCTCACAAAAGCATGTCAAAATATGTAAATTTGCTTTAAATGATCTATGGACCTCTAGTTTATGAAGAATCCTTTCAAGTTTAAAAAATACCAGTACTGAAACACACACAAAAAAAAGAGGAAAGATCCTCTTTGGCTTTCCTATGAAAACCAGGAWGTTTTTGATTGAGTTGTTGGTGATTTTGCTTCAGACCATGTCTGCAGAAAACACAACAGAAATGAGGGGATCCATATATACTTTGATGTACAATAGCAAATATATAAAAATATATATATATATATTTAAAAACTCTTAAAGAGAAAGAAAAGGAAAGACTCCCAGGTCACATAATGATCTGGAGATTTTTTTAAAGGTAAGGCAGAATTTATATCATAGACAATATTCAAAGTAAAGTATCAATATTTGTATTTATGCAAGACTTCTGTGATTACATTGCATTTGATAAATCCTGCTGTAATATGAGAGATCTAGAAGACGTTAAAATTATGAAATACATGCTTAAGAAATGTCGAACTGCCATGCTTCAACCTTTCTTAAGATCTTAAATATATATATATATATATATATATGAGAGTAATCTACAGTCATAGCCCAGAGCACTGCCTTGTTCCTGTACATTGTGGTAGTATTCTGAGCCATTATTGTAGAATACTTTTAAAAAAATAATAATAAAGCTGAATTTCTGTTCTTTTGACTTAYCTGACTGTTGTGTAGTTGGCCTTTTTTTTCCCTTCCTCACTTCTTTCACCAGCTCCTACCTGAAGGTAGAAAGTAGCAGAACACTTGTCYTGTGGCATTTTCAGCTTTACATCCATTATCCAGCTGGAAATGGAGAGAGTGGTTTTGGTGAAGCAGAGCACATGGAATGGGTGCCACAGGGGCACAGCTTCTRCAGATGCAATGTGGATTTYGTTAAGGGTTTCCTCTGCTCTGCAGGCTGTGCCAGAGCACTGTGCTAAAGCCTGTAYGAGGGGTTCACTCCATGGTGTTACAGGCTATTTGTTCTTYGTCAGGAAACTTCATGGCTGTTTCRTGKACTTACTRAAATCCAAGCAGRTTTTCTTGTCTYATTTTTGGTATTGTGCAGATGAAGCATCTTTAACTGAGAGTGTTTGAAGGAATAACTCACTGTGTGTTAATGATAGATTGCCATCATGTAAGCTCATCCAATCCAAAAGGGAGTTCTGATTTTATGTACAAAGTAAATTAATAGCATCTCTATTGCTGTAAATAGAGGATCGCTACAAGCTCCTCTGTTATTTTTTCATGATTGTGTAATGATTTATTTGTATTGTGGTAGCATTTAGTGGCCCCACTCATGAGTCAGGCTAGCTGAATAATAGATGTGCTGCAACCATTCAAGAAGAGTGTTTATTAGCATCCTGTCAGCAACTGTACATGACAGCAAGAAGCAAAAGCAGACCAAAAACTGTGGYGAGCAGAAGCAATTACGTCAATTTTCTTACGGTAAGATGGATGAAAACACGGCAATTGGTACTGAAAAATGAGATATATTCCATATCATCCTCCATTCTTGCTTACACAATTATTTGCATTTTTCTTCTCCCAAATTGTCTCAGTTGCAGCTGTATGTTCAGGTTTATCCCAGAGATGTATCTGTCAGGTGTTTGTACTTTCTTGGCTACCCCTTCCTGTTTAGATCTCAAGCTTTCCAGAGGTAGGTGCACAACCAATTGATGCTAAGAATTATCACTCCAGCAAACAAGACAGGAGTGCTGTAAAACCAACACTGAACTGAAGCACACCCCAAGCCTCCAGTCAGTTACATGATTTCAGTTTCATAATACCATTGAAAAGTATTGAATTTACTTWAAATGCCTTATAAAATAATACAAAATCCATCTTTCCCGGTCTTCTAGTGGCTCGCGAAATTTAATTCCTTATTAAATATTTTTGCTTCCATTTATTAATTTCTGTTATGAAAGCTCCTTGATTAATATTTGGAGCTCTGAGGTTTTAAAGATTTACACTGGTGTGTGTATTGTACTGCAGTCATTTCATTATGAGAGCCAGACAGGGTAACTTAAGAAATGTAAATTTATTACTTATTAGACCATTTTTATTTTAAGAAGTGCAGAACTCCAAATAACCCAGAAGAAATGAATGTATTCATTTTGCTTGATAGCCTTTTGATAGCACTCTGCTAAATACAGTTTGTAAAAGGAAGWGAGTTTTACCATTTTTTGCTTATGCTGGACAAGACTTCCTGGAAGGCTGTTTTGGGGGGGATTATTTGTGTGGTTCAGTTTGGGGATTTTGCATGCTTGAATATTTGGGGGGCGAGAGAGGGTTTTTTTCTTATGCTATTGTTTTTCCACATAGGGCTTGAATTCTCATGAGAGGACTGCCTGCCTCTGGATTCACACCTGTGTCCCTGCCCACAAGGTGACACCCAGGCCWGGGGGCTGCCCCCAATGCCTCCAGCCTGCCCAGCTACCTGGACACCCTGGAGAGCTCCACAGCTCCCTGGCCTAAAAACTCAGGATATTTTTAGGGCCTCAAGAGATGAGAGGGCTGCTCTGGTCATGGCAGGATGTTCACTGACCAGATGGGAGGATGAGCACATCTTATGCAGATCACAGGCTGTTTTCCCTTGAGCTAACTGGATGTGAATTAAAARGAGATCCAGGAAAACCCTTTTTTGGTGAGGGGAGAAGCAGCAYGTTAGTGAGGATGGACAACCCATGTGCCTTCATCAAAGAGAAAAAGGGTGTGTACTGAGAACTCAAGGAAAGAAAAACAAGAGCTGGCAGAACCCTGCCAGTATTTCTAAAAATGAGAAAAGAGGAGCAGAAGTGAGCAACGTGTCAGCCTTCAACGCTGACTTACAATCAGGGGCTTGACCTGCAGAGTGCTGGGTGAAGGGTGGGGATCCAGGGTCTCACAGGAGCTCTGCAGGGAGTGAATCACAACCTGAGCATGAGTCAACAGAACCTTTTATTTGATTTTATTTGACTGTTGTGAAAATGTTAAATGTCAACACAGGAGTGTAACTTATCAAATGCATGAAGCAATCCTTCAGCTGCACTCAGGCACTAGTAAGGCCTCAGCTAGAGCAGTGTGTCAAATGTTGAGCAATTTTTTTGCTATTCAAGGGAAACGTGGTGTARCTGGATGGCAGCCAAGTAGAGAGAATCAAGCAGAGAGAATTGGAAGAACCTGTCCTGTCCTCACAGGTCACAGATCATGTTCAGTGTGAACAACAGAAGACCAAAGAGAATACAGAAATTCAGTTTTCTGTAAGAAGCATATTTTGCAAAGAAGAAGGAATTTATCAGTATAAGTAGGACAWGAATAATAAACTTAATTGAAACTTGAGAGAATAAGGTTAGATATTAGGAAAAACATTCTAGTCACAGGGGTGGTTATTAAGGGAGAGAGATGGTCTGACAAAGCTGTAAAACCTCTAAGAGATTTTTTAAAACTGTTTCAAATAAATAGAGGCCAGGAAGACACTGGGGGAGATGCACAATGTGAGCTTTGGGGCCCCTTCTCATTCTGTCTCTGCATGATTCCCAGCTTGTGAGAACTAAACTTGGCCGATGCCCAGTTTTGCCCATAGACTAAYTCCAGACTGATGGTACTGGGCACACTGGTCAGGGCTCATCAAAACCACAGCCAGAAATACTCTATTCCACCAACAGAGGCTTTCATGTAGTGTGGGCTGAACTCCAATAAAATCCTGTGTGTTAAACCCTGTTGCACYGAAGTAACATTGATTTCAGAATTTTGTTCTGTGACAAATCCAAACTTGGGATTTTCTGGTGTTCACGTCTGTCTTAGGCAGCTAAATGAATGCAGCCCTTCTAATACTCCCTGTGCATTAGGTGAAGTAAATCCTCTCTTGGCAATTATCTGAAGACACCTATTGAGTTCAATGAGAAACAGCAGCTCAGGCAACTGGAGCACAGAGCCCATTGTCATATTTATGCAAAACTTGCTTCTCATGCCCAAGAGCTGTTTGTTCCTCCCTGCTCTGTGCTGTGGATGGTAGCACAGCTTAGCCCRTCAGCTGTCAGAGGGGGACTAGCACAGATGAGAGAAGCACGTGTCAGGCTCTTGTTCCTGATCTCCTGTGGATGCCCAGGCATGACTYGGGGGGAGAAAGAACTACGAAGCAAGTAAACATCTGTCCCAAACCCAGGGGGATCTCCCATAGCCAAGGACATATCCAGTCCCTTTGACACGGTTCCCAAAGGAATTGTACTACACTGGAGGGGAAGCCCTGTGGCGGAGGGGAGACAGGCCCTGCTTCCCCTATCACTCTCCCAGGCCAAGGTGTGCACCCAGAATAGGCAGACAAATYCCTCTCTCCCCATATAATAACTTGCTTCATGCATGCAGACTTCTCACTGCTATTATAGAGTGGCACACAGCCTGTTCTTCCAGCCCTACATTTTCCAGGACAGGAAGACAGGTTATTTAACAGCAGCAGAAATGGCTGAGATTGAATTATCTTCTGTCCCAGTGTCAGAGCAGACTTTTAATAATTCACTAAGACCCCATAAAGAAATTGGATGGATGAGGCTGACTGGGATTTGAGGCACCTTTCCTCAGCCAGGCAAAGGGGCTGCACTGCGGGGCAGGGGCAGCTGCTGTGTGAGGACATTTTATAACCCAGGAAAATTGCATCCACCTGCTAAAATATATTAAGCAGAAACTTGGAGAAGGAAGAAAAGACATTTAAATTTAATAAAGCCCAGGAAACACTGATAAATTCCCCATGTTCTCCAGTAAGAAGAAAGGGAGTTGTTTGTTTAATACAATTGGTTCAAAAGAAAGTCAAGAGGCAAGCACAAGCTTCCAAGTTTTGGGACTCCAGCAGCTCTTTTCCTTCACCTCTGCATTTCTGTCATCAGATTAGTTCTTCTTATAATAAGGGCTTTGATTTTGGTTTGGATTAACTTTTTCCATTTTACTGTGCTTATCCTTTTATTTGCTCAGGTTTTTTTTTGTAACTAATACTGTTGTTCCAGTCTCATTTTGCCACCCCAGACAYGCTGGGAAGCAAAACAAGTTGCTTAATTGCAGTGCAGTACCCAGCAGGACACTTTCCCTCCAGTATAAGAGGTTGCTCTTATTTGCCTTGCTCATTTAAGTTCTCAGCAGAGAGGACAAGAAGGGACATGGAGCTCCTCACTCTGCAGGCAAATGGTCCATGAAAATGTTTAGAGAGGGGCACTGAGGGGAGCCCACATTGCTTTGTGAGTGCTGTGTCTATGCCTTGGTCCCAGGACTGTCAGTATTGGCCCAGTATTCACAGGCACATGTGAATGCTCCTATAAAACACAGTACCCAAGGGYTTTAAGGATCTGCTAGTGTTTTAGGGTGTTGTTAAGGTAAGACCTTTCTAAAGACCCCCCTCCCTTCTGAAACTGGTGAGCTCACAGTTTCAGAAAATTGGCACTGACATGGTCCAGTTAGGGAGCACAGGGTGCACAGCAGGTCACTCCATCTGCCTGCTTCCTGGTGCTCCAGTATGAATTTCTTGTCCCCTGGATAACTGCTTGAACTAAAGAGTTGCCAGTTGCTGAGCTGTCAGGTTCACATTTTTTTTTTCTTTTTTCTTTTTTCTTTTTTTTTTAACTTAATGAGGCTGGATTTATTTTTAACGTTCCTTATTACCATCCACTTCCGACTTCCATCCATCTACTGCTGAGTACATGCTGCTCTTGCCAAAGCAAGTGTCTTTGAGCAGCTCTGTGAGCCCCTGGAACTGCACTGCCCTGCGGGGGATCACATTTGCCACCGTTGTCCCTTCTATTAATTCCATGGCAGCACATGCTGCTCGCCTGCCTTGCTCAGTGCTCTCGTGCTAATAACTCTGCAACCAGTTGTTATTTCCTTCATAACCATTACCATAGCTGCCTGTTGTTAATAATTCAGGGATAATTACTTACTAAAAAGTTTAGCAGAACGATTTCACTTCACTTAGCCTGTTCACTGATGAAGACTATAAATGTCTGCAGTCTATCACTGATAGAGCCATTACGGAGTTCAGTATAATTGGCTTTTACTGAAGTGCTGCAGTAAAAATGAGGGTTAATCCAACTGGCAAAGGGAGCCTGTCTGCTTGTACACCTCCTGCTTGGTTTTCCATTGGAATGTGGGCAACCACTTGGKAAGAGAAGTGCCACAATAACTTAGGTTTTCTTACGTATCCATTCACATTGCAGTAGTGTGCAGTGTAGACAGAGCTACAGAAGTGCTGAAGCCTGGCATTMAAAAAGGCATCATGACAGCTGTGAAGTGTCCAGCTTCTCAATTAGGCTTAGGGTGCTGGATTGATCTATCACAAATACATCTTACTGGGGAGAGGCGTGCCTACAATAAGGCTTAGATGATAGTTTTCTCTTTGGTTTATGGAAAAAGTGAGGAAAAGTTGCCAAGAAGAAGCATCATTAAAGATAATGATGCCTCTTCAGTCAGTTTTCTCTGGTCTGGGAGGCTCCTGTTACCTGAATTTCTGAACTTCGGAGCTGCTACAGACAGAAGRCTCTGGATATAGACACTGCTCTCAGTTTCCAGTGAAATGAATGAGAACTRAGACCCCTTTCAGCAACGAGCTGTTTCTGACCGTGCAGTCAGGAGTCCCCATCTGATTCCCAGAAGCAAAAGAAAGGCCATGTGCTGCCTTGCAAGGGAAGGCAGGGTTTGTCATCACACTTCTTTAAAGCAAAACAGGACTCTGTAAAATCCACCCAGATTTCTGGTTTTACTTGCAGTACAGCATTTGCAGTGCCTCTGCAATTTTACTTGCACGACAGCATTTGCAGAGGCTGACTGGGTGCATTGTGGTACTGTGGATTCATACGAGTCTTCACAACAYAGGGCTGTGCAACAGATCATCAACTGCCTTTAGCTGCTCTAGGCAAAGACAAGCAAGTGAAACTAAGAGTTTCCCTSTTAGACACTTACAAATCCAGAATAGCACTGCCTTCCCCTTTGGATGCCTAGGTGTCCTAAATATGCCTACATATTTTCATATTAAATTATGGGTAAGAATGTGATTAATTGTTCCCTGACCTTCAGTTTCTTCATTGAGRCTATGTCACCAAACTGTATTTTATGTCAGTAGGAGACAGCAGGCATAAATCAAATATCTGTGTCCTCTAGAATATATAAAAAGAGGGAAATGAAATGAGAATTAAAGGGATGACATGAAATGAAAAGACATGAAAGGAGATAGAATGAAATTAATTTGAAAAAAAAATTGTGAAATGAAGTAAAAAGAATGGAATAGAATGGAACGGAATGGAAGGGAATCAACGGAACCTTGCTGAAATGATACACATTGAAATCTCGGGATATCATTTCATGAAAGAAAATAAAATGAGAAATCAAGGAATGAAATTAAATGAAAAGACATGAAAGGAAAAAGAATGAAAGGTAGTGAAATGCAAAAAAAGACAAAATTGTGAAATTACATTAAAACCGTGGAGTGGAATGGAATGGAATGGAATGGAATGGAATGGAATGGAATGGAATGGAATGAACCAATCCTTACTGAAACAATACTCATTGAAATCTTGAGATTTCATTTCCTTGCATGAAATGAAGAATTTTCATTTCACTAGAGGAAATGAAATGGGAAATCAACAAATGAAGTGCAATGGATAGAAAGGGAAGGAAATAGAACTAAATTAATTTAGATTTAGTTGATAAAATATAAAATTCTGAAAGAAATGGAAAAGAATGGAATGGAATGGAATGGAATGGAATGGAATGGAATGGAATGGAATGGAATGGAATGGAGTGAAATTGTATTGGCTTGGCATTGCCTGGTTTTGGTAGCTGGTGGGACTACAGGAGTGGCTGTTGTGAGAAGCTGCTTGAAGCTTCTTCCATGTTTAGCAGACCCAGACCCTGATGACTCCAGAGCTGGACATGCCACTGGTCAGGGCTGAGCCAATYAGAAATGGTTGCAAATCCTCTTAGGCTTTTTCCTCAGCAGTATTCAGCACTGTGAGATCTTGGTATCAGGATGTCTGTCAGGCCTGGCTCTGTAAGGCARTGAATATCCTCAACTCCCATCAGCTCCAAAGTGAGTGCCATTGTAAACTAAACCAATTTTTTAAATAAAATRAATAAATAAAGCTTAGGAGTAGCCTCGTTGTTGTTGTTGTCCCCATGCATTAATTTTTCTCTTCAGATTGGTCATGCACTTGRARAACAGGAAGGAAGCCAAATCTCGTGTTCATAATTTAGACCCTGGAAAGAAATCTGGCCTGTAAACCAGAAAAATGTTAGCCCATAATTACACTGAAATCTCAACACTTAGTGCAAGATGTGTTCATAAGTGCTTTTCCTAGGAAGCAACAATCTTTGCCCTGCAATTACATATTTAAGCCCTGTGGAAAAGATTTGTTTATTGAGTGAGAAAGGCACAAATCCCAGGCTGCTGGTCAGGAGTCCTATGTAATCATCGGGATTACACCAATACAACAGTTCAAAGACCTTTGACATTTGAAGAGTGTTTYCCTCTTTTACAGAGTGAAGAGAATTTGGACCTTAAAAAGGAAAGTGAACTGAAGCTTTGATTAGCAGAGCCACAGAAAAAGGAATGAAGAATGACTGTGGAGAGCAGTAAGTATATGCTGAAAGCTTACAGGAAAATTGCTGCCAAGCAGGTTGTGATACATTTTAAATTCCAAATGTAGATGGACTCGCATGTGCAGATGCCAAACACAACTGTTTCTGTATAACTTGAAGAAGGTAGGAAATGCAAGAAAACCTCAAAAGCACAAATTTGWGATAACTGGCAAATGTTCCACTTGAGCAACTGCTTTACCCCTTGGCATGGTCATAGAGAATTGATTCTGCTCTCTTAAAAACAACAGCTGCTCGCTGCTGAAGGCTATTTTTTGATTTGCACCATCTACATCAGGGCAGAAGAGACACAAGTTTACACTGGTCAACCCAYCTGTACTGGGCCTTGACCCACACAGTACTGCTGCACTGGCCACTAAAGCCAGGAGCAAAGGTGAACAGGCACCAAGTTTTCTCAAATGTACAAAGAAACCGTCAGTAGTGTGTGGGGTTACTAAAAATGGCAAGTGTGCTCTTTCCAGGCAGATATGATTTGTGAGGTGATGGTTGCTTCACCAGCAGTGAGTCACAGAAGCTTCTTGGCATCTGCAGCATCTCTCTTTTCTTTAGGCAGTGACACTCTATGGCAGGAGCAGGTGTAGATAAGAGCAGTGTTTTAGGGCTTGTGCTGATAGCACAAAATGAGCAGAAACTGCTGTCACATCAAAACAGACAGAAGAGGCCATACAAAAGTGAAACACATTTCATGCCTGGRAGGTTGGACTTTCAGGTGTGGATGAAGCCAGAAGTGATGTGGCACCCTGCTCCAAGCACTTTCTGCAGTTACTCCAGGCTGGCAGGTGCTGTTGGCATAAGATCAGAAATGCAAAGCACCTCTCAGTGGAGTTTGGCTAAACTGAGCACTGGGACAGGTGGAAAGAACTCAGAACAACTGCTGGATTTTTCTCTTCTGTATTCACCCCATGAACATGGTGGAACAAAGCTGGAGTGGAAGGGCATCTCTCCAGAGAGGGCTCTGATGGTCACTGAGAAGCACAGCCTCCAGCACAGCTCTCTGGTGGGCAGATCCTGCTTGTCTGCACCCCTCTGGGGCCCTTCCTGCCCTGGACACAGGAGCCAGAGGCAGCAGAGAGGGAATTCAGGCAGCTTGGGAATTCATGTGGTCACCCAGCAGTGCTCCCTCTTTAACAGAAGATTACTTCCACCCGCTTCCTGGTAAAAATGCGATCTAGTATTGAGACCTCAGGTTATTTAATGCCTTCAGGAATTCAACCATGTGGGGGAAAAAAAAAAAAAAAAAAAAAGTTAAGGACTTTTCCTCCAGGATGTCACACGCTTTTCTACTAAACCACTCTGGAGAGCCTTAGAAGAATAACACTCTGGGAGTGCAAGAAGTGATTTGCCAGTTTTACGCTCTCCTCATCCACTGTGTTTTTCAGTGGCACAACATGACATGCCACGATTCATGTGTCACTTTTACATTTGGAGAAGTGGCCAGGATGGACCAAGCCAGCCATCCTGGCTGAGTATGCTGTTGTTAATTGACACACGTCTCAAGTGCCACAGGAGCCACAAGGACACAAGGCTGTCATGGAGGTGCTGGCTTTTAATTCCCAGCTGCATGCACAACCCTGGCATGTTGTCAGTTTTCAGCTTCATGGGACATTTCCTCTGGTGTCACCAGTGGATTTTGTTTTACCTCCATCTCCMCTTTTTGCCAACAAAAGTTGTTGAGGCTCTCTCCTGTCCTTCCCATTCTCAAGTGTGCTGTGTGATTCCCAGGGGGTTTCCCTGGCACAACCTGAGCTTGCACAAGTGCTTCATGWGTACACTCACACCCCAATGCCAGACAACTGAGTAACACCAAAGCTGTCACAGGTCATTTTGCCACAGCCCCGACGTYTGAAAAGTACTTAGGTTTGAGTAAAACCAGATTTCAGCTCCAGTCTGCCTTTTTTTGCAGGATACAGGGAACAGCTGGCCAGTGGATGTTGCCTGAACAAAGGTCTCCTTCTCCTCTGAGTGGCCTCGGGGGGGCAGCTGCTGCTGCTGCTGCTGCTGAGTCYGGCTGTCCTGACAGCAGGGCCCAAAACAGGGATTTATCCTGTACAGCTGTGGAGGTCAGACAATCCAGGGCTGTATTTTGTCTATAATAAACTGTGGGAGTACTTTTTCTCCTACAGCCTRCTCAGATCCAGGAGAGAAGCAGAGYGAGCTGAACCATCATTATCCTTTTGCATATTTTTACCTTGGGTTAAACAATCTAAAGCAGGGTAAGCACARCTCTGAGGGTTTATTTTCGCCAAGATCTGACCATGTTAATTTTAGGAGAGAAACTTCCGTTTCAGTTGTGCTAAAATGAAAATATCATAATTTTCAAGCTAAAACGTAATATATTGAATTATTCTGATGTTGAGGTGAATAGAGCACTTTATTCAATTGATCAAGCCTTGTTCAGYTAGCCTTTACCAAACTTGTTTTTCTCTTCTTTGCTCAAATTAACACAGTCATATTTGTATCTGAAGTCAGTGGTAGCCAAGGCTCTAAAGGCAGATAAATGCAAAACCCTGCCTCTCYAAAGTCTTTAGTCTCACTAAGAAAAAAGCTCACAGAAGGAGACTGAGATCAAACTCAATGCTACCTAACCCAGGAAAAAATTAATTTGCAGAAGTTCATTTTGCATTCTTCTATGTACATAATGAGAGAATAATTAAGTTTGTAGGTGTAGAATTTTATCTTTTTTTTATTCTCTCCATTATGTGGACAAACTGTTCAGTTCACTGCTTTGATATAAATCTTTCTAGAACACTTTAATTATTCCCTAAATACTGTGGGGGTTTTTTTGTTGGTGTTTTTGGTTTTTTGTTTGTTTTGTTTTTTTTTTTAGTTAGAGTTTTGTGAAAGAAATCATAGATTTTCCTATGTCAGTTGTGAAATCCATATGGGAAAAAATGAAATCATTTTTGTCCTTTATTATGATAATTTTAACTGGGACTCATGAGGTAAAGGAACTTAATGGCATTACCTGTGCAGGATCTGAGAATGTGCATCTCCAGAAATAATGACCTTATTACAGCATTGATCTTGTGTGGGTGGAAGCCTGGTTTAGAAGGAGCCTGGGGGAAATGCTCATGTATTTCACCTGCCTATTGTACATTATAGGTGAGCTCAGAGGTACAATAAGATACACATTTGGTAAGTGTCTTACATGTAAGAAATGGGTAATTTAATGCATTAATCACTGGAGTGCAATTACAGGCCTTAATTTAGAAGGTGTTAGTCACTCACCATAGATAACCTTCTGTGGCTATTAGAATTTCATAGGCTGAGTACATTACAGCTGGCAAATATCATTTGCACAACCAGCACACACAAGGGGCTGGTTTTGGCTGGAAGCACATTTTTTTTCTGTATTAAATCCACTCCATTAAATACAAGAGAGAGTACCTGTTTGGGTCTTATTTCAATAAAGGCTATATCCTGGCTGCATTTTAAGAGGGCTTATAAAGATTGCATGCTATTCATGTATTTTATTAACAAGTTTAAAATGGGGTGGGATACACTGGAAATGTTATGAGCACATCAGCAGAAGACATCATAGCTGGTGATAAACCCTGGCCATAAACAGCCTATTAACCTGCTGCAGTCTTTATCAARATGTGAGACAAATAACTATAAAACCTGTTGCAGCATTTACTGATCTTTTATAAATGAACCTYCATACATGGTATTTTCTCGAAATTATTAACATGATCAAAATTAGGTCTCTTAGTGCTTAATTTCAAAAAGCTGCATAAATCTAGGAGAGGGKAAAATTCTGTAAGTAATTGTTCCTAATTTTTGGTGGTTTCCCATGCATATTGGAGAGGAAATCTTTACCCCCTCCATCCTAATCCCTTTTGGTGCCTGCCAGGTGTCTAGCTCTCTGTGTGTATGTGACTTGCATTAGACAAGAGAAGAGCAAGAAACACGTCTGTGCTTAACAGAGGCACCTTGGCAGGACAACAGCTTTTGTTTTTGTTTCCATCATTTCTTTCAAGTGACAGAACAGCATGAGAGGGCCGTGTAGGTGTGCCTTTCGTTGTCAAAATATAACRTGCAGGACATGCTCATCTGCATCGTTTGGAATTGCATTACTTCCTCTGTGCTAGAAGACACTGAAAGGTGTCAGCACACTGCTACAGGAAATACAGCTGCACTAACAAACAAGTTAGTTTGTTAGTTGGCTGTTTGTTTTCTCTCTGAGAAAGAGAACAACCACAGTAGCTGAATATTTTGGCATCTTTATTATAGAGTCCTGTGATTTATGCACATGGAGCCTGGAGGTTTTTAATAACTGGATCAAAAAGATTAAATCCAGAAGCAAGTCTTCAGTCATAATAATGGTGTGCAAGCATTGTTCAGTAAAAATTCAGCCAATGCATCAACCCCAAAAAAGTTACAGGTTGGATTTTCAACCATAACTTAATAAGAACTTTTGCAAAGAAACACTTATGTAAATTCATGACCATTTGTTAGCAGCAGGTGACTGTACAAGAAGCAGCAGTGCTTCCATGCTGAAATGTACATTATGTATTAAATAAAAAGGTTCTCAAAAACTATTGCCATGAGAGGATAACAGTCCTGCTTACCTGCTGCTTCAGCCACTTCTGAAGTTTTCACAAACTGAAACTGGTTTAGCTGGCACCTAAACTGTCACAGCATTTCAGACCTTGTTTTAGTAACATCAGTATAAAATATCTCAACCTTTTAGGTATATGGGCAAACAGTTTGAGGCCCAAGATGACAAGATCTACAAAGACCAAGGTGCTTCCCACCTGCAATAACAGGATTATAACTGAAATGTCTACATCAGACAGATGTTTGTGGCCTGTGAACTGGGGGCAAGCATGGTTAAATCGTGATGCTGGTTCTTACTGTCCCCACATAAAAAGAGGTGTGGTGGTGGTAGACTCAGTAGAAAAGAGACTTACTACAGGCTTACTGTCTTTTCCTATTATTTACAGCTAAGAATAATCCTGAAAATATTCAGAACTTAATGTATCCATAGTTTCCTCTATTCAACTGTAAAAGGGAGAAGCAGGACCAAAAAGAAAATATGTTTTTGAGCATCACAACACAATGTTTGTGAGTATCACAACCATTTCCTCACATTGTAAATTTGCACAAAACAATTTGCTTCCAGATACTTCTCCCATGTGTCCTCAAAGAATTTTAGAGGACTCTTCCCATATTAGGCTTTCTTCAATTCCCTGTGTTTTGTTTAGACACACTATTCCAAATGTAGCAAAATTACKTGTCTTCAAGGTCCCATTCTCTGTGGCCTTAGGATTGTTTCAGTGCCAGATCTGTCACCTGACTTAATGTAAGTATAATATATCCCAGGCAACCAGMGAGGTGCACTAACACAATTTCATTTCATCAATTACTGCTCCTGTCTCCTCAAYACACTTCGTTCCCTGATTTCAAGATTCCAATGAGTACAATTTTTGCAAGGTTCYAYCYTTTTCTCTGCACCTCRTTTCATCCCAGTCCATGCCATTGGAGTTGCTTCCAAAAGGGACTTGACCAGGTGGTTCCCTTTCCCTCTCGTTAGCCACCCAGGCTCGGGAAGGGGTCTCCTCCAGCTATGGGAGATGCTTTAAAGAAGGCTCTAGGGAGGGCCATGGCCAGGAGTGGGCAAATGGGGACGTGGCACTTGGTGGGTTTTAGAGGGCTCCAGGTTGGTTTTGGGAGGGTTTAGGTGGAGTTCTGGAATGCCCAGCTAGGTTTTGGGAACTCTGGGTGGGTTTTAGGGGGCTCCAGGTTGGTTTTGGGGGTCCAGGTGGGGATTTGAGAGGGCTCCACATTGGGTTTTGGAAGGTCCAGGTGGGGTTTAGGGTGTCCAGGTGTTTTGGGGTTTTGGAGGGTCCAGGTGGGGTTTGGGGGTCCAGGTGTTTTGGGGTTTAGGCATCTCATTCACACAGGCAAGGTAAGCAGGCTGGGTTGCAGTCATCCTCCTGGTTGTGAGGTTTTCATTTTCTGTTGGTATTTTGCTTGCTTGGTTTTTTTGTGGGTCTTTTTTTGTTTGTTTGTGGGCTATTTTTTTATTTGGTTGGTTTTTTGGGGTTTTTTTGTTTGTTTTTTTTTCTCTCCAGCAATTGTCTCCAAATGATTACAAGCTATAGCTAGTAAAAGTGTGCCAACCCAAACAGAACGCCCCAAGAAGGATGTGCCTGTCCAGACTCCTTCCAGAACTTTGTCTGATCCAGAGGGTCAGCCAGGTGCCCAGAAAGCCTCCCAACTGCACTTTGTCTGTCAGATGGATTACCACCTCAAGCATTAAAAAGAAGGGCAGTCAAAGTAGGTGACTCCCTTCTGAGGGGAACAGAGAGCCCTGTATTTTGACTGGACCCATCCYACAGGGAAGTCTGCTGYCTCCCTCRAGCCTGGGTATGAAATATCAGCAGGAGACTCCCTAAGCTGATTCAGCCCTCTGATTATCACCTACTGCTGATACTCCAGGSTGGCAGTGATGAAATTGAAGAGTACCAGGGCAATTAAAAGGGTCTTCAAGGCTCTGGGYTGATRGGGCAGGAGCACAGGTGGTGTTCTRCTCAGTCCYTTCAGTAGCAGGGACAAATGATGAAAGGAACAGGAGAACCCACATTATCAATAAGTGGCTTAAGGGCTGGAGCCATGGGCAGAACTCTGGGTTCTTTGATCATGGGGCAACCTTTATGACACCTGGCCTGYTGAAGCCAGATGGGCTCCATCTAACTAACAAGGACAAAAGGATTCCAGCTCATCTGGGGGCTGACTGAGAGGGCTTTAAACTAGGTTTGAAGGGGAAAGGGGATGCAACTGGGCTCTCCAGAAACAAGCCCAGGGAGGATAAGCCATAGTCAGGGGTGAAATCAGCAGCCCAGCTGAAGTGCAGGTACACTGATTCACGTAGCATGGGCAGCAGAGGAGCTGGAAGCCATGGTAGAGCAGGAAAGCTATGACATAGTTGCCATAATGGAGACGTGGTGGGACAACTCACAAAACTGGAGTGCTGCAAAGGATGGCTACAAGCACTTCAGAAGAGACAGGAGAGAGAAAAGAAGGAGGGGTGGCTCTGTACATTAGGGAGGCTATTGATGCCATGGATATTTTGATTAATAATGATTAATTGATTATTGATTAATGATTATTGATGCCTATGGATAAGAATCAGGGGGAAGGCTGACATCCTGGTGGGAGWCTGTCACAGAACACCTAACCAGGACGAAGAGGTGGATGTCTTATTCTACAAGCAGCTGGAGCTTGTTTCAAGATCACCAGCCCTTGTTCATGACTTTAACGTGCCAGATGGCTGCTGGGAGCTCCACACAGCAGAATAGAGGCAGTCTAGGATGTTCTTAGAGTGTGGAGGACAACTTACCACAGCTGGTGAGTGAGCCTGCCAGGGGAGGGACTGCTGTTTGCAAACAGAGATGGGATGGTGGGAAATGTGGTCGTTGGAGGCTGCATGGGGCACAGTGATCATGAACTTGTAGAGTTTTCAATATTTGGTGAAACAAGAGAGAGCATCAAAAGAACATCCACACTGGATTCCCAGAGRGCAGAATTTGGCTGATTCAAGAGAATTATTTGTAGTATCTTGGGAAGCAGCCCTTAAAAAACAAAGGATTCCAGGAACAATGAGATTGCTTCAAAACAATTCGTCATTTCATGAAAKGAAATAAAATCTTGTGAGTTTAATCAGGATAAATTTGGCAAGGTTTGGTCCACTTACCTACACTCGATGTCATCCTATTCCATTTTATTGTTTTCACTTTGATTTACTTTTTTTTCTTTTTTTTTTTTTTTTTTTCAGAATTTAATTTAACCAATTTCTTCTCCTGTCTCTTCATTTGACTTCATTCTGTGATTTCAGGATTACATAAAGTATAATTTTGAAAAGTTTCAGTCATTTTCACTGCAGGTCATGACATCCCGATGCATTAGGTTGTATCCATTCCACTTAGAAATTTTATTTTTGTTTCTTTCAATTGTATTTTGTAATATCACATCTCCATTGAAAGTTCACTTTCTTTTCTGAATTCAAGAATTCATTGCATTTAATTGATAGAAATTCTTCATTTAATGAGAGGAAAGGAATACTTGAGAACTAAACAAGGATTAATTTGGTAAAGTTCAGTCCATCTCCCTGCATTTCCAGTGCCTGGATGAGAACTGGTTTCTCAATACTCAGCCCCCAGTGTCTCAGGGTCAGCTCAGAGGTGACATTTGGTGCTTCAATAGCAGCTGGAAATTTAGGTATTGGCAGCTTTGGTCTGGGAGAAGTCCTACCACGTTCACTATTTTAGAAAGCAGCAGCACACTTTCAGCTACTCATACAATCCTATTGGCTTCTCCTGTTTTCACTTCATTCCAACATTTTTCATTTCCTGTCTTTTTGTTTGATTTCATTTCCTGATTTTAGATTTCAGTAAGTATAATTCTGCCAAATTTTGGTCCTTTTCACTGGACCTCATTTCATGGCCATCCATTTGGTTTTAGTCACTCAGTTTCCAAATTTTCTTTTCTTTTTTTTTTTTCCAGTTGCAAATTATTTCAATTTATTTCATCATATCTCCTTTCCTGAGTGTTTGTTGCACTTTCTTCTCTGATTTCAATATTTCAAGTGCAGGGAACTGGACCAATTGTTGCCAAATGGATCCTCATTGAAATTGCAAGATTACATTTCCTTTCATGAAATGAAGAGTTCCCTGACATGAAAGGAAATAAAATCTCAAAGTCAGAGAACAAAGTGCAACAATGGGGTTGAATATGGGGTGAACCTGTAATGAAGTGAAACTCAGTTTAAAGAAATAAAAGAAAATTCTGAAACGAAGTGACTGTAATCCAATGTAATGAGATTACATGAAGTGCTCCCTTTGCATGCCTTTTGTAGTTGCAATGTCCCTGGAGGTCTAGGCTTTATGGTATGCAATCATTTATAAGTACTTAATACAGGAGTGACATAAGTGTAAGTAATTAAAGGTACATAAAACAGATTAGTATGAAAATRGGCACTCTGGTGTCATCTCTGGCCCAGCTGATTCCTTAGAAAGCAGAACAGAGTAAGTAAGCAGGAAAGAGTAAGAATTTCCTATCTAGATAGTCTCATCATCTGGTGTGATACCAGATGATGAGAATATCTAAACAGGAAGCAGAGTTCCCATCCTGTTATGAAGAGGAGGGCTCCAGAAGGAGCAATCTGGACAGGAGAAAGGGTGCACAACCTTTTGGTGTGACTTGCAAGCAAGAGCTGCCTTAGGCACTTAATTCCAAAACAGCTTGGGGTTTATGCAACCCCAAGAGAGTCGAGACTAATTTTATTTAATAACTTTAAAACATGGCCCTCAGTGCTGCATTTCCAGCTTTCCAGATTAGGGAGCCCTTTGTTGAACAAGATGTTTATTGTAGATCCACTGCTTTAGGCTCCCGGATCTCCCATGCAATGTTACTGAATCCCCAGCTCTCTTCTGTAGATATGGCCATGCAAAAGTGAGCTCATGAGTTAGCTCAGAAGTGGTCACTTTTTCAAACAGCATCAATTTCCAGAGGTTTTATCTAAATGTAACATGAAAACCTAAATTACTATAATTTTTTAAAAAATAAAAGTTACCCTGTCCTCTCTTTTACCTCCCCTTTTCTTTCCTGAATTCCTATCTAAGAGTTACAGTAACAGGCAAATAAATCACTTCAGTTACAGATCTATCATTCAATCCTAACTTCTTTAGGAAGCGTACGTATTCCACTTAGTATAAGGTAATGTAGGAAATGGAATATAATGGCCATTAGAAATAGGATAATAATGTGARTGGAGGATCACCTGCTTACAGTCATCTTGGGTCAGATTAAGTGCAGATCAGAGAGTCAGCTGTACTGGAGGTAAGACAAAGATGTGCTGGCTCTTCCCACCTGGGAAAAAAAAAAAAAACAGACCAGAAGAAACAGCTCAAGCATCAAGCAGCTGGCAAACACAAATGTTCATGTATCTTAGACTGAGTCAGTCTGATCCTCTCCCATAGATTAAAAGGCAGCAAAGCCCATAAAAGCTGCCTCCTGTGCTCTGGCTGCACCTTTCAGTCTGGTTTTCCCTGGCCTGACCCTCTCCCATGGAACAGTTTGGGTTGCAAGGGAYCGTAAGGATCATCCAGTTCCWATCCCTCTGCCATGGGCAGGGACACCTTCCACAAGRCCAAGTTGCTCAAAGCCCCATCCCACCTGACCGTGAACACTTCCAGGGATGGGGCAGCCACAACTTCTCTGGGAAAGCTGTGCCAGTGCCTCGCCACCCTCACAGTGAAGAATTTCATCCCATCATCTAATCCAAATCTAATAAAAAAATCTGTCAGTTTAGAGCCATTCACCCCTGTCCTAGCACTGCAMGCCTTTGTAAAAAGTCCTTCTCCTGCCCTCTTGTGGGCACCCTTTCAGTACTGGAGGGTCCTTTAAGGTCTTCCTGGAGCCTTCYCTTCTCCAGGCTGAGCAACACCAGCTGTCTCACCCTGGCTTCACAGGAGAGATGCTCCAGCCCTCTAAGAATCCTTGCGACCCTCCTCTGGACCTGCTCCAACACTTCACATCCTTTTATTGCGGGCCTGGAATTTGGTATCCAGCAGCCGATCTCGGAAAGCCAAGGAGAATTTCCATTCTGCTGGGCAATTTATTTCCAGTGCTTCTTCACTGATGATTCTACCTTTAAATTTTCATGTTTCTTTCCCCGTTCCATATCCACACGATCACCACTTCCCTGTACTCCTTAGCCCCGCGGCTCGCCAGCTCTCTGGCTCTTTTGCTGTGTTGATTCCCCCCTTGCGTGAGAGAGCGGCTCATCCGCACGGCCCCTTCCCGGTCTCCCTGGGGCGGTGCTTCCCCCCCGGAGCCGCGTCCCGGCCATTCCGGGCAGGTGGAGGACGCAGTCCCGCTCCGGCCGGCCGGTGTGTATGTGGGAACAACGCGGGGAACGGGGTGCAAGGCGGGGARCAAGGCGGCTCTTCCCGGCCGGGTTTCCGGGCGAGGCCGCTCCGCCCTGGAGCGCTGGCCCTGGCGCCGGGACACGGGGCCGGGATACGGGCGGGAGCCGCGGGACAGGGAGAGCGACAGCCCTGCACGGGTCGGGYGGGTCCGTCACAGCCCAGGGCGCTCCAAGGGTCAGGCTTCACCYTCTCTGCCCACCCTCCACCGCCCCCCTTTCCGCTGTCCCTTTAAGCCGCCAAGAAATAATGCTCTCCAGCCCTAGGAGAGTGTTTTGGCAGCAGGGTTGCACTTCGCATTTTTCCAAGCGCTATGTAATTTAGCACTCATTCACATTTTCCCCCCACCGTGGCGGACAAGGATTACTACACTCTTTTTGGGGGGAAGGAAATAGATCCGTGGGGTACAAAGTCCCTAAGAGGCAAAAAGGCGTTGGAGATGGGACTTGATTAAGACAGGGCTGCATCTCTACCTGGCCTTTGAAGAGTCCTGTTTGTGGGATTTCAGAAGTTCCACCCTGGACTTCAGTCCTTGAGAACTCGAGCACGAAGTGTTTTGCTTTTGCAGATGCCCAGAAGTGCCCGAGGCTGGCAGGGCTGACTGCCCAGGATCTAATCTTGGYTACATGGTATCGGTGCTGTCAGGTAGGCAGGCTTCTCGCTCAGACCTAGCACAAAACACAGCAGTGTTGTAAAATGGAGCAGGGAACTGTTGCTGTATTTCTTTAGTTCCGTGACTTACAGCTGGGAGCATTCACCCAGGTCATGGGAGAGTTCAAGTGCATCAGATCTCTGCCCGAGGCATGAGACGTGTCTGCCTCTTAATTTGCAATAGGCTAATTTTGGCCTCCCCCAGCTTCCTTGTGAAACTGTCATTATGCAAGAACTTTCAGAAGCTGAGTAARGTGGTGAAAGACGGGAACTAGAGAGCTGGGCAAGAATGACCTCCACAGTGCTCTCTAAGGATGGTTTCTGGGTTGAACACATGCGTAATCAGAATACAGAAGCAGCCCAGAACAAATCTTCTTCCTTCCCCTYCCTTGGCCCCATACAAAGCATCCCACCCGACCCCTCATAAGGCTGAAACATGTATTTGATTTACAGAATCTTGAACATTATTCACTCAGTTGGAAGAGCTATAATGGAAGACGAGAGTGCATCCTGTCCAAAATAACCAATGCTTCCRCAGTTAGTGGGTATGAGTGTGAAAAAAGGGTTTGGTGTTGCATTGTGAAGAAAACAGAGCTGACTGCAGCTGTTTTCCTTGACAGACTAATGTGCTAAATAAAGACATAGCTGGATTTCTCTCTGGAAAGAGCTAGGGAGGGAGAGAATTTAAAATATAGCCTGTATGGAGAGTTCTCTTTTGGCAGTCCCTTGGTGTCGGACTGCGGGTCTTTATGGATTCAGAAATCAGGTGCATGTTTTAGATGCACTGCATGGAATGTGTCACTCAGTCTCCTGCTTCCACCCTAAAAGCYTTCCATGCAGCTCAGCCTGTGTGACAGCTGTGGTTGGGTTGGCACTACCTTGTCCTTACCTTGTGTAAGGATAATCAGTAGATAAGCAGTTGATCTGGGATATATATGCAGGTGAGCCCTAGGGTGCTTCTGCCATGCTGGGAGTGCATGGAACAGCTCCCTAACCAAGAGACTCCCACAGGAACAGTTTCAGGAAGGCTACTTCTTTGCTTGGTAGGTCTTCATTGCATCACAGGTTTGAAAGTACAGAGTTTTATCAGCCRTGCTAGTGAGTGAAATTTTCACATTTTTCTCCTCCACCACCAAGAGCAAACTCAAATTCATTCAGATCTAAAGCCTATTTAAATAAATAAATCCAAACATCTCAATTCCAGGAAAGTCTGGAGCAGGTTTCTAATTTCACCTAAGAGCTGGGCAGATTTTCTCTCTCTTTGTATTATGTTTATGATCCTTTTGTCACTGGACATTTGCAGCTTGTTATCTTTTGATTGCTTTTTTAAAATGCATGTGCCGAAAAAAATACTTGCAAAAGCAAAGATCTCTTTTATAATTTGTCCATTTGGCTGCGCATATTCAGAAATCTGTTTCCATAATTTTTAATAGTTCTTTGATAAATAATGTGCCCAGATTTGGTCCCAGAAGTGCAGGGGTGGTAACCATGCCCTTCCCCCTCTGGCTGGTCACAGTTACTCATCTTTGCTGACTTCAGGCTACCAAACCATTAGCACTGTTTTATGCCTGACAGCTGTTTCACAGCCACTGATGAGCTTTATAAAAAGATGAGACCTTTAAAAAGAACTGTAGAGAACTCAGCTTGTGACCCCAGGAGTTACAGTCTGAATGCTGCTTCTCCACTTCGTCAAGAATTCACTGCTTCCTGAAGAATTTCTGTCTCATCTACAAAAGCTGTCTTCCTGTAACTTAAAAACTTGACTGTCATTCCTAAGACTCCTTTCCTATTATCACTTTGATCTTTTCCAGGTGAGAGCTTAAATCCTGGCTGCTTCTAATTACCCTGCAAGAACAAAAAAAAAGAACACAGTGTCCCTGGGCTAAATCCGATTTCTGAAAAAACAGTCCAAAGTTATTGCAAAGAGGGAAGGGAAACTAACAGGAAGAAGACTTTTTTTTCCCCCAGGGTGGCTTCTAGTGTAGACCAGGCAGTTCTCACATGACAGCTTTCAAACAGTAAGGAAAACATGKCCTCAAGATGTGACGTGAGAATTCCTGAGTGTTGACTGTGACTGCCCACAGGTGGCTTGTGCAGCKTTGAACCAGCGTCACTACTGGAAAACAACACTAGCAAAAACTTTGGAAAAACAAACAACAAACAAAAAAACCCCCACCAAACGAAAAACTTCCAAATGAATCTTCACTGCCCTCACTGAAGCCCTGTTTCCTTGGGATCTGGAAGACCAGTTGTTGGTCCTCTTCTGAGGCCCAGCTGAGGCTCTTTCTGCCTTCATGAAGTCCTGTGACACACRGGGCAGAGCTGGGGCTGGCTCATGGACCAGTGCCCAGTGCTGGGGGCCTCACTGGAACAARCAACCCAGCTGGCTGCTGGGCAGGSAAAGGAGCAGGCTGGCCCTGCCCACCAGGGACACGCTCAAAACAGMGCTAGAGGCTAAAAACAGCTGAGCTAGGGCCAAAAGCTGAGGTCTGGGGCTAGGACACTCTCTCTCTGCCTATCTAATTTACTCCTGTCCTACAGAATAGACCAGAGTATGTRTCAGTCTTTATTTTCAAGTTTATTTTCCTACCCTTCTGGGGACTGCTCTCTTGTAAAAAACTGTTGCATTATAATTAGTGGCATCACATCTGTCTTTCTGTGTTTGCATCTCATCATATAATCTGATGGGATATCAAAACAAACAAATGAATACAAGCAGGAAGTAGATCATTACACCCAAACCAGTGCTGGCCTTTATGGTCCTTCTGCTCTGTCAGGTCATTAAATGCCTTATTGCCTTATGCTTTTCTCCATCAATGATAGGAACTGTCACAGTGCTCAATTACCTTGTAAGGTACTTCCTGACTTGAAGAGGATTTAAGCATCCCAGCAACTTAAGGGAGAAGCTGAGGGAGTGGGATGGGGCACATTCATTMATCATTTGATGAATGAAATAGTTTCTTTTTTAGATCTTAATTGGCTAGAGGGGCCCCATGACAAAAAGTGTGTTTACACTGCACAACTTTTTATGAGCACAAATGCATATATTATGATGGCCTAAAGCCCAGGCAAAAGCTTGGAGCTTTATTTTTGTTTCAGTAAGTAGATTTGATTTAATCAGATAACAGCAGCAATACAAATTTCCACAACAGCAGTTGGCCTTTATCTGACCAGTCTAAGAACAAAGGCTTACTGTTTTGCAATATATCTTTCAAGATCTTTTTTATAGCCTAAATAAATATTACAAACGCCTTGTCAGCAGGCTTTCTGTTAGATTAAAAGGAAAAGGATGCTCTTTGAAGGTCTTTGGTTTTTTGGGGTTTTTTCTGAGAAATTTTACCAAGCACCAAATACGGATAGTCCTTCACAGTCAGTGAATATCACCAGCCTCTGGGAATGATAACAATAATTTTTGCCACGAGCGATGAAAATATGAATGATACTAGGGCATCAAACAATTATCTTTTGTTCTGCACTTTCTCCAAGAAATAGGAATGATTCTCATTTCCCTACAGAAATGTGACCTGGGAGTATAAAGAGAAGACAGCAGAAGGGAGACTCCTTTGGATGGCCAGAAGGTGCCCAAGATCTSAAGAAGGAGATTGAGACACATTTGTCTATTCAGGTGAATTTTCATGGGGTTTGGGCAGAAATTGCGCAGCAACTTTTTTGTTGGGGGTATGGAAAGGGAAGCAGCAAGTGCTTTCTAAATCTCTATGAGAGAGTTGCTACTCTGGTATAAATAACAAAAAGAGGCARTCTGAGCCCTCCTTTTCTGCTTTCCTCCAGGCCCTGCTTACTGACAGTCTCTCTGGGTGTCCTCAGGCAAACACTGAGATAGACAGGCACTGCTACAACATCCACTCTCAGGTACTGCCAGTTCCCATCCTCTTTTGGTGTGGTTTGAAACCAGGTTAGCAAAATCAGGTTTTAAAACAGTTGAGTACATTGGGAAGGTCAGTTCCAGACAACTYAAAGCCTTCGCACTTTTCCCCTTCCCTTTACTACTTACCCTGTCTGACATCAGTGCAGTAGAAGGAAACAAAATCGCGTGTGCTGGGCTCTGGTTCTTTGAACTTCAGTGCTCCAGTTTTCAATAATGAAAATTTTCAATACAGGGCAAGAGGATATAGACTCAAGCTCCACCAGGGAGGTTCAGGTTGGACATCAGAAAGAATAGCATAAACTGCTACATGATGGGATTCTGATAAATCACAAATCCTTGCTGTCTTCATGAGAGCAGTAAGGRGCATTTCTTACTGCTAGCATTCCTCTGCTGCTACATGGATTCAAGGGACAAGGTGGTAACTTGGGCAGAAAGGGAGCAAAGAGTTTACAAGTGAAATATTGCCTGTCACTAGACCAGAGCAAAGCTGGAGTGTAACAACTGCTAAAAGATGCTTTTTTACTTTGGATGCTTTTTTAGCTTACAAGAATGTGGAAAAGCAGGTTAAATTTAAAAGATCTCTAAAAATATTTCCCTGTTTTCTTATATTCTCATAGTAAAAATAAAACTGCRTTTTAAAATTTAAAAACAACATTTTCTAATTCTTGCACTCTAAACATTCTGAGCTTTTTCTAGCTGTCTRTTGTATACATATCCATTAAATATTGACTTTCAAAGTATTTTTTCTTTGTCACTGCTTTTGATGATGCTGTGATTTTGCCCAAACTTCAAAAGCAGCCATCTCATSTGGGATGAAAATGTGAATGTCTGAAAGATAAATGTAATTGAAAACTATTTGTGTTAAACACCTTATATCAAGGTGTCAAGAAGAAGCAATATAATAGTTATAAAATATTAAAAGGGTAACTTTTAGGTTGTTTTGTTTCCACGGTTCAAGCAAAGAGAAAAGTAAAAAAGTAAACAAGATCTTGAATGACCTGCTGTATGTTTAGCTGTGTCTTTTTAAATAACYAACAATATTTTCTAGTCACAACAAACTCTAAATAGTTTACTACTTATAAACCATTTAAAAGTACATGATAGGTCAAAGAAGAGGTTAGTAAATACAATTATGTTTTAGTACTTGGAATTATTCCCCATAGAAGAAGCTAAAATGTCTTCAMAGTTTTGTAAAATATAGTACACAGATAACCCCTTTAGGGCTAATAAATTGSTCTGTTCTTTACTATGCTCAGTAAAAAAGAATTTTGATACTGACTGCCTGCAATTTGATTTCCTTTTTGGCACATCCTAAATTCCTTAGTGAGACAAAACATGGATGACATTTGAATGCCAGGACTTCAGAAATCAACTCTTATTGYATATCCCTAATCTCTTTTACTGTCAAGGATCAGAGCTTGTCTCAAGCACATGAGATTATCTTAAAAATGACAAGATCCCTATTTTAAGTTGTGAGCTATGTGGGTTTCCCACTTGGTGTTTGAGCCTCTAGGATGAAAATCCGCAGATTTACTCCAGCAATCAAAGCTGCTACAAGTTAAAGTTTTAATGGAATCAGATGGCTTGGAGAATATCACCAAAAATGTTTGATACAGTTAGGATCATGTCAGTTATGAGACTGGATTGTACTGTAGTATCCTTGTACTTTCTATGGAGCAGATAGTCTCTAAAAATTGGCTGGATCTTTCCTTTGATTTTTGCAGTGGGAATGTCATAGTGGCTTCTACTGACATGCTTTCTGATTTCCCAGGAATCCCGTTGTATGGCAGCAATAAGCATAATTTAATTWACTTTAATAGTGCAATGTTCTGCATAGAGTTTTGTACTTGTCCTTTAAAGAGGGAGGCGTGCTCAAATCAGATTAGTAATGGTTCAAAGACCCACTTTTTCCTCTCTGAAGAAGATTCACTTTGCAGACATTAGATGGCTGCTGGGGGTTTGGTTCTACAAGAATTCACACTTACCAATCTTGAAGCAGATTGTGCTGGAGGACACAAAAATWCATCCACTGGGTCATCATTTCATTTCAATAAGTGCCTGGCTAAAAGCAGAAGCAGATGGTTGCACTCTTAGTTAGAAGGTTGGGAGTTTTTCTAAAGTACACTACACAAACAACCACTTTAGGTCTGGTAATTTTCTCTGTTCTTTACCATGCTCAATAAAAAAGACCTTTCTTGCTCCGAAGAGATTTTTGTCTGAGATAAAAAGGGTGACAGGCATAATGCAAGGAAAATACAGAGTGGGAATGAATGGATTCATCCATTTATGCAGCAAGCTGCATAAACTATGCTATGCACCTTTTTCTGTAATTTAGGAATTTACCATTTGGGAAATGTAGTTTTTCATTAACCATGAAATCTTGCAATACATTTTCAGGCTACTGCTCCTTTTTTTGTTTTGGTTTGGGGTTTTTTGCTTGTTTGTGGTTTTGTTTTTGGTTTTAGTTTTTTTGTTCATTTGTTTTGTTTTGTTTCGTTCCATCACTGTTAGTCTTGTTCCTGCCTATACTTTCAAAACTATTTTACCGCCATTTCCAGAACAGTTTCACATTGTCAGGTTAATCTGAGGCTCGAGGAGCCCCAAAAGAGGCTCTCCTTCTTAAAAACTCATGGCTGTTAGGCACCTCTGTGTGACAGGTGACTGTCCTGACAAGGAGAGCACTCAAGGAAAGAGTGGCATTTGCCTGATCTGTTGAGATGACTGGGTGGCTGCACTTTACTTGAACAATCCAAACTGGTTTAGACTCTTTGGAAAAACTAATCAAGGAGTTAAGCTCATACACCAACATTACTAGTTCCATGGTGCAGATTAAGTAGCTAGGCCAAGATTTTTACTCTTGCCTGGTGGGGTTTTAAGGAACATAATGGAGAGTTACTTTTCAGGTTATAGGAGGCCCTCACATCTTTTTGGGATGGATGTTCTGACCGAACAGCCTATCAGGTGATGCCTATTAGACTTCAGAGARCAGATAAATCCCAAATCACAAGTTATTTTTAATGTGATGTTAGTCCTCTATTCTGCAGTTGTTAAAAATGTGGTCTGAAACTCACTGCAAAGACAGCCAACTGCAGAACTAATTCTCACTATTGTCACTTTTTTTCCATAGGTTCATGATGTTGTGTCATTACCTCYTGCTTGTCTTTGGCCTGTCACTTTGTAGGGTCTGTGCCTCTCGAAYGTGCTACTCAGAAGCCCAAGTCTCCATATATTTTTTTTGCAACCTCACAGATGTTCCGCCTGTGCCAAAGGATACAGTGAAGCTTTTCCTGACTGGAAACTATATCAGACAAGTGACTGTGACTTCRTTTCCACTGCTGGAGCACTTGTTCCTGTTGGAAATGGGAAGCCAGTTAGTCCAACCTGTTACTGTAGGAAAAGGAGCATTCATGAACCTGCCAAACCTTCGTATCTTAGACTTGGGGGGCAATAAAATTCTTCAACTGGATCTTGATGCTTTTGTAGGCTTGCCAAGCCTGACTGTCCTCCGTCTGTTTTACAACGACCTTGGAAACTCCATCCTGGAAGAACGTTACTTTCAAGAATTGAGGTCTTTAGAAGAATTGGAACTTTCAGGGAATAAAATCACAAAACTTCATCCTCATCCCCTATTTCAGAATCTAACAGCCTTGAAAAGTGTGAACCTGTATTCCAACTGGATAACCAACTTCTGTGAAACCAATCTTACCAGCTTCCAAGGAAAATTCTTTTTATCTTTTAACCTTGGCTTTAATCATTTGTACAAGACAGAAAATGTGGCCTGGGCCACGTGCTCCAATCCTTTCAAAAATATTACATTTAGCTCACTAAACCTTAGTGGGAGTGGCTGGAGCACAGAGAAAGTCCAGTATTTCTGTACAGCCATTAAAGGGACTCAAATAGAATCTTTACTATTTAGCCCTCATATAATGGGTTCAGGATTTGGCTTTGATAACTTAAAAAATCCAGATTCTTCTACTTTTGCAGGACTAGGAAGAAGTAATCTTAGGTTCTTGGATATTTCACGTGGTTACATATTCTCTCTCAATTCTTTAATCTTTCAAAGTCTTGGTAATCTGGTATCACTGAACATTTCCAAAAAYAAAATAAATCAAATCCAAAAGGAAGCATTTCTTGGCTTGGGCAACCTAAGAATCCTCAATCTCTCAAATAACCTTTTGGGTGAGTTGTATGATCATACTTTTGAGGGTCTACGTAGTGTAACCTATATTGATTTACATCAAAATCACATTGGGATAATTGATGACAAATCATTCAGGCRATTAGTAAATCTGAAACTAATTGATCTCCGAGACAATGCCATTAAAAGACTCCCCTCCTTTCCACATCTGACCTATGCCTTCTTAGGTGACAATAAGCTAATGTCTGTAGGTGACAGAGAAATAACTGCAACACACCTCGAATTAGAAAGAAATTGGTTGGCAGACTTAGGTGACCTGTATATTCTTTTCCGAATTCCAGGTCTGCAGTATATTTTCTTAAAACAGAACCGGTTCTCTTACTGTGTGAAAAGTACTAACGTTGTAGAAAACAATCAGTTGGTATTTATGGATCTAGGTGAAAATATGTTACAGCTGGTRTGGGAGAGAGATTTATGTTTGGATGTGTTTGGGGCATTGCCCAAACTTCAGGTTCTGCATCTGAATAACAACTACCTTAGTGCTCTTCCACAGGAGRTTTTTAGAGGTCTGACATCTCTTAAAGGACTTAACCTGGCTTCCAACCTGTTGTCTCATCTTTCTCCCGGGCTTTTCCCACAAAGCCTAACAATCCTAAACTTATCTGGAAACCATCTGTTTTCCCCTGAGCCTGAAGTCTTTATGACTTTGAGTATTCTGGATATAACACATAATAGTTATGTCTGTGATTGTGCTTTAAAGAGCCTGCTGGTGTGGCTGAATGAAACCAATGTAACCCTGGCTGGCTCCCCGTCTGACAGGTACTGTGTGTACCCCCCTGCCTTTGAGGGGGTGCCCCTGTCGTATCTGACATATGATGACTGTGATGAAGATGAACTCCAGCAGGAACTCAGATTCTCACTATTCCTCATCTGCTCAGTCATTATTCTCATGCTTCTGGTGGCAGTCATCATTTTCACTCGCTGCCGGGGGATTTGTTTCGTCTGGTATAGAACCATCACAAAAAGACTGATAGACAACCAACCACGAGTAGCAGATAAAAGTGAATACAAATATGATGCATATCTGTGCTACAGCAAAAATGACTTTGAATGGGTCCAGAATTCTTTGCTAAAGCACCTGGATTCACAGTATTTTGATAAAAACAGATTTACTTTGTGTTTTGAGGAAAGAGATTTCTTGCCTGGAGAAGAACACATCAACAATATTCGTGATGCCATTTGGAACAGCAGGAAAACAATTTGCATTGTGACCAGGCAGTTTCTCAAAGATGGGTGGTGTGTGGAAGCCTTTAATTTAGCCCAGAGTAGGTACTTTTCTGACCTGAATGATGTCCTCATTATGGTAGTGGTTGGGTCACTTTCTCAGTATCAACTGAAGAAACACAAACCAATTCAGAACTTCTTACAAAGGAGTCAGTATTTGCGGTGGCCTGAAGATTATCAAGATGTAGATTGGTTTTTAGATAGCCTTTCTTGCCAAATTCTGAAGGAAAAAAAAGTGCAAAGGAAAACCAGTGGTATAGAGCTGCAGCACATAGCAACTGTCTCACATTGACTGTGTGAGTTCCTGGCAAATATCCCATTTCCAGCTGTGCCATKGCAGGAATAAACAGAAGTTGGCTTCATCTTTCCTTGAAAAGACATGCAGGATGATAACTGTTTCAGTATAAATCCTTCAGAAAACGGAGACAAAGCAACCAGAAGATTTATGAAAGTGCAGTTGTTTTATGGACTACAACATGCAGTTTCAGAAGAATTGAATGAATCACAGATGCTTCACATTTTGGATGCATTTTCAGGCACTTTTGTCCTGATTTTTGGAGTACTGCTTAATGGTCTGTTTCAGCTAGAGAATGATGCTCATGGTTATTTTTTCAAAGAGAGSCAATGGTACTGTCCAGGAGTGACCAAAAGTGCTCTCAGGCACTGCCAAGCCTGATCATTGTGGTTCCTGGACTATTTAAATCTGTGCTTGCTGCACAGGTTACTTTTCATGCTCTGTTTCACAGTACAGTCATTGTGTTTTGCACCTTTGTGCTTTATATTGGTGTAACAAAAATTTCGTTTGTCTATTTGCTTCTCAATGARCCTCAGCTCAGCTGGAACATACAAACTTTGGACTCCATTCCTGCCCTTCCTCTCCMCCACCTTCTCTGCTTGGTGCTCAAACTACAATTGTTGGCCTACAACATTTGCTACTTGTTCAGCTTTGGTGCTTTTTCACTTGACCTGCCTCCTGCCCTGCAGAGAAGAWCCAGTATTCCCTTTGGATCTGAGGCAAGCCTGAGCTTGGAAAGGAAACAAGAAACTACCTCAGCAGCTGTGCAGGCTGTACCCTGGTGACAGGGCTTTTGCATTCTGGGAGTGGGAAATACATTGGTACTTTGTAATTGTCCTGTGTAGTTTGGGTTGTCCTCAGCACACCCTGTGTGCTGAGCAATTCTAAGGTGTTTTCTTGCTTCTATTGAAATGTTTTTCTAGAGACATGAATGCCTGGCTCTCTTTAGTTGTTTTACCACTGCCTGCTCAGGTATGTCTTMAAGGGGTTGTTTAGGGTCATTTTAATAAAAGTCTGACTCAGTGTTCACTGTTACAGAACCTGCACCTATTATTTGATTGTGACATTCTCCTTGAGTGTACAGTTCACCTCTCTGCGTTTATTCAACAAAAGCTTACTGAAATAATTTCRGTGTGGTCTCAGTGAGATTTTTTGCAATAGTGAGGAGGCAGGAATGGGAGGTTTTATAAGTCGTCTGCCTTGATCTCTGCTGCAAACAAATAACTTCATTTTAACTGTTTTGATGGAGATGAAAGAGTGTAATGCACTTTGTGTGAATGCAGTCGTTGGAATATAGATGTGCCTGTGGCTGATCTAATTTACTCTCAGCACAGCATACATGATTTCTATTGATAAAGGTACTACAGCAAAATAGCTCTTCCTTCTCAATAAGTGCAGTCATTCCGGAAGGCAGAAAGGGCTGAAACTAACCCTTGGAATATTTTCCAGGCAGCATGGGATACGGGGTTGCAGATGGAAGAAGGGCTTGACTGTGCTGGTGGAGCCCTGGGTGTCGCTGTTGGCTCAGGTAACAGCCCGGCTTTCCTGAGCCCCTCCTGTCGCCTGCCACTGCAGCTGCTGCTGGCAGGAGGGGAAAATCCTGCTGCAAGGAAAGGGCTGGGAAAGCACCGGCAGCCCTCGCTTCCCAGAGCCCCCCATGAGCCGTCAGAAAAGCCACCACGGGCATTTCAGCTCTCTGTTGTTCTTACATTTCCCAAAAAATATCCAACTCTTTCTCCTTTTGTCCCATCAACCAGTGCAGACATTTATAGGCATCTTTTAAATGCAGAGGCTATACCAGGGAGAATTTCGTATTAAACCCACTGACAGATAGCCAAAGCAGGAATGAATCTGTACGAAGATCATCTGCAGGACCAGGTGCTTAGTCTGTGGATCTGTGCATGGTGTAAGWGTTGGGGATTTAAAAGCACCCTTAAGAAATTATATTTGAATGAGTATCACAAAATATTTCTGGTAAAGTGTTAATTTAGAGCCCTCTCCGCTTAGGACCTTACTGTATATTTGCAAAATGCTCCTGTCACTTCAGACACTTAAGACTTTCTCCTGCTAAMCTGTGTATGCAGGAATGACAAGTAGATACAGGGGATGGCTTAAACCAAGGCTTTTCCATTTCACCTGAAAAGCTTCTATTTCATGCTTATGCCACTGGTGAGAGATGGCTACATAAGGTTTGCATTTACTACAGCTTTGTAAAAGTCTGACTTTTTACATGGAAGTTTTAATAAAATCCTTGGATGAAATTTCATTGTCTGCCTCTGTCCTTAAAAACCAATTTCAAAATATAAAGAGGTCACACCTGTGCTGGAACTGCCTCTTCCACAGAGGCAGCTTAGAAATGTAGAATTAGTCCTGCTTCCATCTTGAAAATTCTATAGCAAGGGGTCTACAAAAAGCAGTAAAAGGATTTTTGGAGAACATGCTACTGAACTGTTCCTGGCTGTGGAGTGGTTTGCAGTCAAATGAATAACTGCAGTGTCAAATTTTAAAGATCTCCAAAATAACTTTATTTTTTACTCTTTGTGAAACCATTCTGAGCTGGAAACTCTCAGAACACATACAGTTGTTACAGCCTGTCCTATATGGTGAAAAATTGCCTTCAAATAGATCATAGGGCCCTGATCACCACCTCTGTAGAGTCAGCRATCTTAAATGACAAAGCCTGGGAACTGGTGAGAAGACTTTGCTGACTTTATACTCCTCTGCTCAGCAGGAACCACAAAAGCATCCTGTACAAAAATGGAGAATGACTATGCTTGATGAATTCAGGCCATAAATTGAGCCTCAACCTCATAACTATTGATCGGATTTCCTTCAGGCTCACTGGGAACATTACTGCTCTATCAGAATTTTATGGCTCCTTAGTTAAGGATACTCTCATCATTTTTACTCACCTTCCTCAGTAAAAAACATTAACTTGTTGGAGAGTGTCCAGAATAGGGTGTGAAGTGTGGCACTGGCTCGAAAGCAAGCTATTAAGATGGAAGCTGGTGAATTTATTCACAGAAGCAGCACAGGGGAGGACAGTGACTCAGTGCCCCATAGTATCAGCTCAGATATTCAATAGCAAAGCCCAGTCCTACCGTTGCAGTATATCCTATAAACACTAACTGGTCAAATGGACAGTGTTGTTCAACAGTGACATCTAGCCAGCCTCTCAGAGTCCAAGGATTGCATGGGCTCCTTTTTGGAATCCAGGCACTCAGGACCAGAATCCAGATTATACAAACAYACCCCTATGGAGACTAACAGAAGCAAACAATTGTATGGCCACATATCATTTCACATTTTACATTGTTATTGCTATTTCCCACACAGAGAAATCAGGCATCCCCTCCCATCTGTCATGCATTGTGTTCTCAGTGAAGTCACATTACACTTGTTAATTCCAGTCAGAGAGACTGTTCCACATGCTGGTGGAGTAGTAGATAGACCTCACTACGGACAGTTACTATCCAGCACTGCTCCCACCCCCAACACCCGCCTGGAGAACAAAAGCATAGATAAGGCTACAGAGAGCTCAGTCTCAAGAGGGACACTGCTACATGCATTGCCCAGTAACACTTTGCCTTTTATTTTCTTGTGTCACATTAACTCAGCTCATTTGCTGACTTCTGGGTCCTCTTTCAGCGAGACAGCTCTCCTTCTCCCTGCCTGTGACCATCAGCATTTCAAATCATTGGACCCCACCTTCTCGATTTCGTGTGGTGCCCATTATTTTCCAATGGCTTTAATGTGTTCTCCTCTTGCTGGAGCTGCAGTCCAGTAAATCACAAAGCAAGGCCTGCAGCTGGGAAGATACAGGTGAAGAGCAGGACACAAGTGAGTGTCAGGAGGGAGTGGTTGCAAATGGAGCTGAAGCTTCTCATGCAAATCTCTGGAAAAGCACAAAGCTGGGAAGGGTGCACACGTTGGTTCCATGAGAAGTGCATACATGAAGCAAGCAAAGACAGACAARGAACAAGATATGTCTTTAGGGTCTGACTCTACAAATATGAGCAAACAGAATGCCCTAATGTAGTAAGAAGATCCACCTGGAAATAGCCYGAGAAAATCTTGGCAGGGTTTCTTTACTCTTATACAGTACTGCCGAGAGTAAGCAAGCAGTTCTGTAAAATAAGGCTTCCAAAATCAGAGACTGGTGCAAAAAAATCCCAAGGAATAGAAAAGAATTATAAATGTCTAGTATTTGACTCTGTAAGACCACAATTTCACACTTTGTACATGGTCAAAATATGGTAGATATYCATACAGTCTGTAAATACAAGAGCCAAGAAATTGCTCAAGTCTTTCAGGATTTCTGCTTAGCTGTGAAGAACATCTAAATTAGTCAGGCTTGGAATAAAGAACTCTATGAAGATGATGGAAAAAAGACAGGCCTTCCCAGCTTCCCRGCCCTCTGTGGGCAGTRAWCTTGTATCATATATATCCTCTTCYATTCMTGCAAGATATTTCAGTAGTTGCTGTTRAATAGGATCAGCAAGACTACATCCTTGACTGCAATGAAATAACATGAAGGAGAAGTGACAATATGAACATTTCTATACTGACAAATTGACATCAGCAGCCCTCACAAGGCCTCTCCTGGTGGTTATTCCATTAGGCTGCCTGTCAGACTCTGGGAAGGTATGAAATACTTTTGGAATGCCAAACAGCTYGTTCTGCCTTTGGTATGAGCCCTTTTTCATGCTCAGCTTTCAGTTACCTGTTTTCTGACTTCTGCTTCCCAAAGATGAGCTGAGCACCTTGGTCTTCAGCCTCGCTGTGCTGCTCCTGGCAGCCATCAAAAATTCCACACACACCTGGAGCAGAGCTGCAGGTGCTGCTCCACYAGTGTTTCCTTTAACTAAACAAAAGCTGCAAAAGCAAAGTTTAGGAGGTGAGATTTACCCAAAAGGCCATGTCAGCACTGACTTGAGCCAGAGAACTTTGCATGCCAAGCAGGTACCTGAAGTTTATAATTCAGCCTTGCCTCATATCTAGAAATTACTGCTGGGCCAGGCCAACTGCCTACATGATTCCTCTTCTCTGTACAGATTGACAGGAGGCTTTTCTTCCCTCTCTAACCTTAACTTTGCTTTCTGTATTGTGTATATATGGTGCAGTGAGTGCCAAAAATAAGTCTACATTTCCTTTCCCAATATGCAAAAGTCAAAATGTAGTATGACATGAATTATTTCATAGTGCAAAGATTATCTATTCATAGCAGACTCTGTTTGTTTCAGACATGTGGTTTTCCTTCCTTTTAGATAGGCTATTGTTTGTCTTTTTCATTTGTATTAAAAATAAAATCTTTGAGAATTGCAAGCAGGAGAGGAAAAAAATATATTTCTTCTGAAACTAACAATTCTCCAAACAGGAAGGTTAGCTTTTTCCTGTTTAGACATTATGTTCAAAGAGAGGAAGTTGGGATTTTCAATGAYAATAATAATTACATGGTATGTAAACATCAGTAAGTATCAAAGAAGGCTTCACTCTTTATTTAGTRTGTCCCAAATCTTGTTTAGAGTATTTTTACCAGTTCACCAGTCTCTTGCAAAACTGGATTTATGAGCAAACATGAGCACTGGGTTGATCACCATATACAAGATTCTACAGTGAAAGAAATCAGGCTGCCTCAAGCTGCATGGAGGGCAGTGATGGACAAGAGTGGAGCAAGTGGAGAATCCTCATGAAATACAACAGTTTGAGATATCAGATTTGCAGATTTGGGGGAGAGTGTTGAATCAGGACCTACCTACCTACCAGGCTGTTCATGCTGGTAGTTCAAGTCTTCAGGCCCGTTGATGCTGTTCCTAAAAATTGGATTGGCAATGTAATTTCAGCTTTGGGATCAGTTGCAGTATCAAAACACATATTTGGCACACGTGGGACTTTATAGCAGTAAACCTAGAAGTGTTTTATAAAGATGAGTGCATGTTATTGTCTCCTCTTTAAAGATGGAGGAATTGAGGCAGAGAGAATCAAGTTGTGTGCCTTTGGGCACAGGCAGCTCTGGGAAGAGAGCTCAGGTTTGTCAAAGCTCTTAGGTCTGTTTGCATGGTTTAGTAGGAGTTTTACAATGGGCATTTTTATTACCTTCAAACTCAAGTCTTCTGTTTATCAGCAGAACTAATTAACAGCGTAAGGCCYCCACTTAATGGCTACCTGTCTGCCCATGTGGGTCAGAACTGGTTTTGCAGGGAGGAGAAGGCAGCTGAAGAGTCACTGAGTGTCACCAACTTGATCTGAGCCTATTCAAGATGGGGGCGAGAATCCATGGGGCATTTCACTGGGATGTGCTAACACATTCCAGGCACCCACATGGTCTGGTTTTTATGATGAGGGCTTGCAAATTAAGAATGATAGGAAAAACCATATGACCCCATAAGGACATTGTCCTCATGAAGATGGACCTATGGGAAAGTGAGCAATGGAATAGGGAGAATAGGGAGAAGGCAGGATAATTTGAAATGCATGAACTCTATTTTGAGAACTCTCAGATACTAAAATTCATCAGTTATCATGAAAAATCTTTGGAAYGGGCCATTTGGATATGGTGCTTCTAAACAATGACACCTAAGAATTTAATGTCAATAAGGAAAAAATAARGTGAAACAATAAATTGTACAGAGGATGAGAAATGAATGAAAGTATCCTAACTATAACCTCCTTTTATCCAAACATCTGGTGTTCTGGAATTTATTCACTTTAACCCATCAGAAAGGAAAACCCCAGGCCCATACACCCAGCTTTCCCTTTGGGATGGTGAGAAATGCCAGCGTGAATCACTTAATATGTGTATGAGTGCTAGCACCTGACATAAACATTCAACACTCCCACAAAGCAGGCCTTGAATTTCTCACTCTTTTCCTAGGGACAACAGACTTCAAGCTGCATTCCAACTGCCTGTTGGAAGCAATCCTGCAACTTTCAGTATCAGCTTCAGTTAATTTCAAACGTTAACTGCTTTGCACCTCCTTTYTGTAACTTCCCTTGTTCTGCACCGTCAARCATCCCTGCACCATCTTCGGTTATAAATAGATYTGCAGACACTCAGAAAAAGCCCATCCTGTGCTGCAAGGGAGGACTGAGAGCAGCTGACAAGTACCATTAATGTCTGTGTGATTAAATACAAGTTAGGAAAGGTCTGCAAACCATTAACCCACGTATGTCCAGCATACTCACTACCCTGGCTTCAGAGAGAAGCCACGGATTAATCACAGCCCTTCCTCGTGTCTCTGAAGTCTGGGCTGCACTTTTCTTGCCAGAGGCAAGACCTTTTATGAAGATGCCAGCTCAGTCTCCAGCTGCAGCAGCCARTGCTGCCCTTCACAGACCTTGTGGCATGAGGGAAAATACGGGCTGGTGTGGAAGAAAGACAAATCCAGAACACAGTTCACCTTTGCCAAATCCCGAGATACCCTTCAGGGACGCATCCAGCAAGAGGAAAAGTGTAGGCTGCTGGTTTAGTACAAAGYCAGTGGTATTTCACTCAGTTTTGTCTCCACCGTTCTTTATCAGGAGCAATTTTGGAATGTGACTTGATGGAGAACAGACCCGAGCTGGAAATGACAGAACTTGATTAGTTTAAATAAAAGGGGAATTTCTTCTTTTTTGTTCCTAAACTTGAGACATGCTTTAGAAAAGCCCATGCAGTTTTCTGCCCCATTTTCCATTTTTGTGCAACTCTCCTCACTGAAGATGATAACAAATCACTCAAGAGAGAGGTTAGGAAAGATCTTTAGTCTGATTTGAAGGAACCCAGAGAAGCAGAACTACCAAAAAACATCTGTAGGAAAGTCTTATCTGAAGCCAGCAGAAGTTTTCATTGTGAAGAAAGTGGAGCTGCACTATTACAGAGAGCACTATCCCTGTCAGTTCACATTCTGTTCATATTGTARGTGACCAAATGGAAGACAAGGAATGGCATGAGAAGCCAATAACCTGAAATAAYGGAAACAAAATTCAACTTTTAAAGAATCTTGTGCAGATCCCCCTCTTCATACCTTTTTTGTCTTTTTTATGAGAAGACAGCATAAGTCCTGTATCATGAGGATGCTGTAATTGAAAAGATATTAAAACTGATAGACAATTAAACAACATGCTGATGAAGCAATGTAAACACAGGAGATAGATAAGAGCTTAGCCTTTTTAAACTTAACTCTTTTTCAGAGACAAATCCGTAGGCTTATCCTATGGCCATGGAAGTACACTGGGACTTGTCTTCACACCCAGGAGAGCTTACACTAAGGACAGACGTTATTTCAGGGTTTTTTTTTTGCTAAAACTGGAAAATCTTTCCTCTTTAACACAACTTCTGAAAAGAAAATAATGTAGTTCACTAGAAAGTGGGAACCCACTCCCCCTGGGTGTTCTTCCTTTCGAGTATTTGCTCATACTTCTGTGGTCGTTTTTGCTAACAGTGTCCTTTTCATCAGTGTTCYTCTCTGAAGAGACTCATTCATAATATTCTCATTTGGGTACGCACACATTCGCCCCCTTGACACTTCAGAAATCCGCAGTTCCTTTCGAACCCCAGCACACACATCAGAAGGCTGTTTAAAAAGCCCCAGGAAGTTTGCTCAGACATGCTATTTTGGGAGACCTGGACTGGGTCTTGGAATTTTACAGTATTTAGAGGATTTGGCACCGTGACTGTTTCCACACCAGGCCACGTGTGCTGCCAGAACAGGGAGTGTATGCCTTGTGAGGGAGGAATAAGCTACCTGCAAGCTGAGCAGTCAAGAGGAAGGCCTATAAAATGCTTAAGAGTGGCTGCAGTAAATTATTTGGGGAAGAGTGACCCAGTCAGCCAAGAGCCTGACCCCAAAGAGAGAGGCAGGCCAGGCTGCAGGTGGCCAACCTCAGTGCACACACAGGGGACAAATCCGTGCCTGGGGAGGAAGAAGGGCACACAGGAAAGTTTGTCCTGTCTGAGGATGGGTTGTAACACAGTTTGGAGTTAGCTGAAAGGACAGAACTAAACTATCTTGTTCATATTACAGCACTATGGTGCACAGAGCTGCAAAGCCTGACTCCCCCTCTGCACAACTCTGCTAGGCTGACATTTGTGTTACACTCCTAAAATCACTGGGAGATAAAAGGGAGATACTGCCTAGTTGCGTCAAGCCTGAGGAATAAAAACAACTGCAGTTTTCYGCAGAGCTCCAGCATACGTGGGAGCTGCCAGAGGCACCAGAGATGCACCTTTTTAGTCCATCCTGCTGATACTGTGGTGAGGAGGCAGCAATGGCACTCTACAACACTCTACTTGTTCATCCTTCTCTTCCAACAAGCAACCTGGGACACTGCACACACCACWGACTGACCTCAGAGAGCTGCACCAGGGATACTCTTATTACTAAACAATCATTTCTGCTACTTGAGTTACTCTTCATGGGCTCCTTGCAGGGTCCAAGATTTAGGAAGGATCCATGACCCAGCTCAGGTTTGCAGGTACTCAGTATTTGCAAGCCCTTAGGAAAGAGGTCTGACACYATACATTAGGAACCTGGAATATCTGGAGAAAAAATAATTGACWAAGCAGGTTGCTGCAAGTAACCATTATGGCTGGGCTGTTCTGCCTTCTCAGTTTTCAGRCAAATTTATTTCTCAGCCGTCTGCTTTCCCATGGGAGTAGGACATTTATCCAGAAACTGGCTCATGCTTCACATTCATGAGACACAGCAATGGGTGATGAAATTCACTGACCAGACCTGCAGCAGCAGCACAACAGCAGCTCTTCTCAGCAAAACCTCACCTTTCCTACTGCCATGCTGTAGACTTCCCAGATGGCCTCAGAATCCAGAGTTTTTAACTCAATTACKTACTGCTCCCTGGCCTTGGTTTTACCCCTTTGAAGGAAAAGCTTAGCAGGAGACACTCTGAAGGGATACCCTCAYACTTCACATATAGAAGAAGCAGCTTTTCTTCCCTTTGGTGGCCCTTACTGAGGTTGGAGATCTCCCCATATCCTGTTGACTGTTTCATTGGCATGACAAAGCAACACATTCTGCCTGAGCCTATGAACCTGAGGCCAGACCTCATCTTGAGAGCTCCAGGATAGATGCATTAATAATGCCTGCTGATCTGCTCCAATGTGTTTGGTGCCTTAGTCACTGAACAACACTGTGGTGYTGCAAAATATCCCTCTGTCCTGGAATGTGTGTCTGGAGCCAGAATCTTCACTTAGACCTGCTACACCCCCAAAACACCCTCCACAGCAAAACCAGCACAGATTTCAGACAGGAGCTGCTGGGTTTATTCTGACTTCCTGCAAAGACTAGCAATGTATCGAGCCTCAGTTTTCAAAGTMGCATCTGGGATCAATGCAAACCTTTGTCACAAGTGGCTCAAGGTGCAAGGCTCAGGCTGCCTCCCACCGAGATCCAGCAGCTGCACACATCTCTGACAGACTGATAGCTGTTTACACAGCAGTMAATATTTTCTTACCCCATCTATTTATACTTTCATGTCACTCCAGAATTATTTATGTTTTTATTTTAAATCAAAGACACCAAGAAGGCTATATAATTGTGTGTTACTTCACAGTTTGATAGAGAAAACATGACCCAGAAGGGTAAGAGTCTGAGTACTGAGATGCGATTACTTTAGCAGAAAGATTAATTAAATAAAATTCCTCAAGATCTAATCCCTCCTGCCGAACTCCCACTTGGCTTTTGTGACTGCTCTGCATGTTTCAGCCTACCCACTGAGAAGTCATTGAAGGGGATAAAGGTTGCAGCCCACCTGCCTGACACCCACTGACTTTGAGGAAGATGGGAAACTTCTCTGGTTTTATTCTTCCAGACTTATGAGAAATAAGCACAATCAGTAAATTGGTRACTGGTTTATGGATGTTTTGGCTTTCATGAGTCATCTGAGATGGGAACCTAAGAAATGTGTGGATGGTTGTGAACTGAGGAGGATAAGACTTACACAATTATGTTGTGTTAAAAAGAGAACCAGCGACCACAGGTYAGAAGATAACAAAAGGGCTTGAAAATCAGAGAAAACTAGAGGAAAATAAAGAATGCAGAGAAAAACAAACAGGCCTTTTACATTTTAAGCAATCTAAGATCTGACCYGGCTTCATCAATAGAAAGATACCCAGGGAGTTCCACAGATATTTTAGTTTTGTTTAAAATGCATTTTTACTRCACCTTGAGTAGATTAATCCTGCTGCAAGAACTATAATCTTTGTTTTCCAAAATCTTAGCCCTTTTTGAGGAATTTTAAAAAACATTTTAGGTCTTGATGGGGCAAATCAGATGATCTCAGGGCTGGACCAACTTCTGACTTACAGCMTCCAAAATTGTCAAGATTATTCTTCTGCAGATGTGGCCTTATGCATTTTTAAAATATGTCTATGAATTCCACATCTAAAAAGGAAAAAATTACAGAAAGGGACCAGCACGGTGACTCACAACTCAAATCTCCCTTACAAAAGAGATGTCTCTACCCCTTCCCAAAATGTGAGTCACAATTCTCTGATATGGGCCAGAAATCTGCCCTCTACTTCTCAGAAAATGGTGTTTTTGACACAGCAGTATCTAATGATTAAGGAAMCGCAAGGCCTCTTGGAGAAACAAAAAGGGCTGCTACACCCAGGTTCCAAGCAAATTGCATGACCCCTGAGAGAAAACATCCTTGTGGATGAGTGTGGGTTGGGAAAACAAAGATACAAGGACTGGTCTTGATGAGGCAYAAAATCTCCGTGTTTTCCCCATGACAATAATACAGTTCCACATTCATAACAGGAGTTCATTTGGCAACAGAAGCTTATCAATATGTATTTAAAATAATTTCCAGGTTTTGATGCCTCCAGGAACTTCTTCAAAAGTTGTCTTGGCAATCAGGCACTTCTGTTCCGCAAATCAGAGCCCCAGGCACGCACAGGAAAATCAGCTACCCAGGAGCTCAGCAGGAGCCCTGAGCAGCATCTGCCCTGGTACATTACCTTCCCCATTAGCCTCCTGAAATTAGGTTTGACTTTGCAAAAAGGAGTGTGCAGGTACCCTTGTCAGCTCCAGAGGCAGGAGACAGGAATGGCACTTTAATGATCCACTTAAAAGTAATGAAACAGCCATTTATCCTAATTGGAGGAACACTAATTATATCAGAAAGTGGCACACTCTTAGATGGCAGAGTGCAAATGCTATCTAATCAAACTTAATGAATAGGTAAAGTGTCCTGACAGAGCATCTGTGCATCACTCATGCATTCCTTCTGCAAACAGAAGAATTAGCCTKTAGGGAGCTGATCTGGAACTGGAAGTTTTAAAATGGAAGGTTAATTATAATGGTTGGATACATGTTCTTTATCTTAAAACACCATGAGCCTCGAGGGATGTTTTCCTTTTGAAAGAAATGAAAGTGGCTGGAATATGAGGGTGCATCCAGTATGGAAGGCTTGTCGTGGTTTCTGGGAACATGTGAGGCACTCCTTTCTATCCATGGGATAGAAGGGGGAGCCTCGAGACAGCCTTTAAGCAAAGGCAGTACTGCTGGTAAGTCACAGGGGTGAATCTTATGTCTTTGCTTTCTCTCTTTCTTTCTTCTCCCAGCAAGCAGAAGAGAAAGGCCTTTTGCACTGCTGCTGGGAGGAGAAGGCMAATTCCAGTTTCTTCTCAGCCTGACAGGCTGGAGGGCAGCAGAAGCAGAGTGTATGGCCCTGGGCTGGCATGAAGAACCTCAAATCCTTCAGCCTCCATCCTTCAGGACAACTTAAACCAGGTTCTGAATGAGACCTCATTTGCTCTGCATTAGCCAGGAGAAGGGTGGTTGGGATGCAAGGGCTGGGAATGGACATGGAACAAGGACCAGTGAAGAGGTCCTGGAAAGCACACTGGAAAGATGATCAGCACTCCTGGAAGAGATGATTATTATTGCAAAGGGAGCACAGGGGTCTTGCCTTCAGCAGTCACAGAGGATGCATTTCTATGAAGTGAGCTGGSCTCTCTATGAGCTGTTCATTGATGGGATCCCAAATGCTATGAAAAAAAGGAAAAAAAAAATCTTTGACACCTTTTAAAAGAAACCTCAAATGAGGAATAGTGAATTGACAAAGCTGAAACCTCTGCCAATGAAAGGAAGTCATCAGAATTTGCTCCTGTGAGCAACATACAATGTTAAAGTCAGAAAACATTTACCCTCAAGCCACATTAGTCAGAGCCTTAAAATATTAGCAGAATTGGCTGCATGGAAGCCCTGMAAACAGCACTGGGTTTATACACTGAAGATGCCAAGTAAACACACAAGTCTTGACCAAACAAGCACTGCACTGATAGCCCATCTGGAAAAAGGAAAAAAAGAAAAACAGCTATGAGGGATGTAATAAAACTCCAAGCAAAATGTGCTCCCAGCCAAAAAAACAAAACAAATCTCAACAACTCAGGATAAAAAGACATTCAYAGCCTCTGAATGCTTACTGAGATTAGACATAAAAGCCTCTTCAACTTATCTTGAGTTCTGCTTTCCTCTTAATGTCAAAGGGTACCCTGCTGCATAGGAAGATGTTTATACCCTCTCATGGGAAGCSAGAGGCTTCAGATAAGGGAGTGTCTTTGGAAGAAGAGAGCTTTAAAGGCTTGGGAAGATAGCCTTTATTATCAGCCAACTCTCTATTGGGTTGGTGAGATTCCTGTTTGATTTGGCYGCAGTCTCTAGCCTCAAGTTCCTGCCCAAGCTTTTAAAATAGAACGAGATCTCCCTGCAGCTGAAAAAGGGCGAAGGGTGGAACGTGTAAATAGCAATTAAAGCAAAAATCTTGTTTTAAAAAAACCCTCCCCTAAAAGACAGTCTGTGCTCCTCCCCAGTGGCCGAGGTTGGCGGGCTGACAAAGCCAAGCATGCTCCACAAACCAGCTCAAGTTAAATGTGACCGGCTCTTTCAAACTGCACATGACAACACAACCCTGACACCATGCTTCCTTGGTCTCATGATTAGAGGCAATTAAGGCAAAAGGACAGGCTCCTTGCCTGGGGTTCAAGAGTGCTGGGTGCTGCCCTGCCTTCCCCAGCAGCCTGCTAGRCAATCACCTTGGGGCATGTCTGCTGCTTTATGAACTATTTTTGATTATTGTAACTTTCTGGTTTTGAATAAAAAGTTCTGCATTAGGTATTAGTATAAATTCTTACTTACTTTCAGTGGGGTTTGTTCCATATAGGTTGGTAAGACAAACCAGAAAAATAAAACATCTAAGCAAACCAAACTTGGATTGGGGAATAAGAGCCCCCCCATATTCCTTCCTTCTCATCCCAGATCAGCCCTCTCAGACTCATCTGAGTGTGCTCAGACCCCATTCACAGCTCATGTTTTGTGACCTTCCCTCACTTGTTTCTCAGTTTTCTTGCTCAGTTTTCTTATAAATCATGACTTTCTTGTCTCTCGGCAYTTCAATCAATACATAAAATGTCAGATGAGATAACTGGTGCTCTCTCAATGCACACTAATGTAATTCCATAATGTGATTTCACTTTTCAGAGAAAAAATCAGAAAAGCTATTATTGGAAGAGGAAGAACCAGGAAATCGATAAAGGGCACTTTAAAGACAAAATTCTTAGAGCTTTGAGTAAAACATTTGCCTTTGGATTACACACAGTGGCTTCTGAGACTTCCACTCCACTTGCACATGCCACAACCCCARATTTGTTCCAAAACCTAAGCAGTGACCTTGGACAAAGTATCCACTGGGATAGCAAAGAATCACAGCATGCTTAAGTGCCAGTACCTTGAGAGGTCTGYGAGGCCATGGAAGTTTTTCAGCATCTATGATAACTTTTTATACAGCATTATTATCATGTGCTATATGAAGTTTAAATAAGATTTATGTATCACGTGGAAATTGCCACACTCCAACCCATCACTTTCTGTCTCATTTCCAAGTAATATCTGGCATATGAGATGTATCCAAGGTGAAGTATCTCCAAGCGTGACAACACTATACWGAGCTCTTGAAGAGCTGCAAAATGCAAGGTGAGAAATACAAAACTTTGAGGAATAATTAAAGAATTCATACAGGAGGGAAAAAARAAACCAACCCAAAACAAACCCTCAAAAATTCAGGCTGTTGTTTTCAATCTGTGCTTCAAAAAAGACAAATCCGAGATTTAGACAAGACCCAGTCTCAGTGCTGCTGGCTCTGGAAKCAGAGCTGTGCAATGACAAGATGAAATTCTGCTCATGTGTCTGCAAATTTCCTCTCCATTTTTTTATGGCTATATTATCCCACTGATATTTTTCATTTGGGATTCTAGGGAAAAGGGCTTCAATAACCAGGTAGTCACTTCCAGGAGCAGATYAGGAATGTCTGGGTGAACTGTTCACAATTCATGGCATGTAACAGCAGCCTGTAGTTCCTGAGTAATTTGCAGACTTCCCTCTGTTCCCTGAAGGATCAGCATTATCCTCCCCCCACTGCTCAGACCTGAGAGCACAGAGAAATTGAATAGAACAGGTCATTGGAAAAGTCAGAGTCTGGGCCATAATCACAATCCCTATGTTTCTTGCTTTAATCACCACATGGACCATCCAAAATCTTTTGAAAGAAAAATAAAATAATTCCATTTTTGCTCAGCTGAGTCATCAAACTCAGTTTTTGCCCAAGAACTGGTTGGACACACTGAACACCTCAGAGGGAAATACAAGYAACTTTTTGTGATTGCAATTTCACTGTACAGCCTTGATGACCAGTCTTGTTTCAACTTGTAAAAGCTTTTGCTTCATAGGGAGGGAGGTTTGGTCAAGATCAAAAAAATTCATTGCTTTGCACAGTTATAACACCCCTAATTTCCAATTGCCTTTGCCAAGGCAAATATAATGAACAGATTTTGTGTGAAACATGGAAATAAGCAAAGAAACAGAATTAAGTATTACTGGGATAGACTAAGTTGAGATGGGAGGGAAACTGCAAACAGAAATTAGGGAATGCAGCAAGGGAAACTGGCGCAACGCTGTACAGACATCCTGATGAGAATCAAAACTACCCCAAAAAATTCACTGAAACCAGAGTGATCTCAGGTATTTTTAAGCACTGATAAACTGTGTGGATACCAGCACTYGGATGAAGTAGCAACTTTTCCTAAGAAAAAAGAAGGAAAGAAGGATTTGGGGATCCAGGCATCTCCACATAGAAAGATTGGCAATATGGGAGAAAGAAATCCTTTTTTTTAATATCCTCTGGTGCTAAATTACCAGGAATCCAGACTTCACTGGAGCTGGACTTCTTCCATAGTTTCTGCTCACAGGGACTCATGATGCCAAGTATCAGGCACACAAGGCAGAGCTGAGAAATCTGGACAGTCACTGGTTTTARTTGTTACCTGAAAAAGTGTGGAAGGAGACTTCACCTTGAGGTGACAGAGATAAACCAGATAGCTTGGACACAGTTACACAGAGACAACTTAATGTCAGTGTGTGCCCTAAAGCAGAGAAGGTTATGTGGGCAATTTGACACAGGCATACCTGACATTCTTCCCAAATTGGAGTGAAAAGACCAGCCTGTGATTTATAAAAGAGGAGACAAAGCTGCAGAAAGGCCAGGGGCAGGAAAGAGATCAAAGTCTTAAACAAAACAAGCTTTTCTTATCAGATTGAGRTGCTTCTTTCTTTTCAGAAAAAATTTAAAATATTCGTTTCCAGCAAAAATCATATATTCAGAATCATCCTCTGGAAAAAAAATTAACCCAGGATTAAAGAACTTTCAGCTTTCTTGTCTTTTGTTTGTTTGTTTGTTTGATTGATTGATTTGCTTTATATCCTTTCCTCTTCTTTCACTTTTTCAGTGGCAAAATGGAAAGACTTAGAGAGAAAAAGAGAAAATGTCAAGTAGCCACAAAGGAATGTGGACATTTTCTATATAAATGYTGATGAGGTATTTTGAATTAATAAGGTGTTTATGCTGAATGTAAACTGAAACATGTTTAAAGATAATTTTTCTATCCTCAGCACTTCACAAACCCTGTAATAACACTCTGAGTCATACAAAGCATTTCTGACATTTCAAAATTGTCCAAACTGCACTTGAAAAAATCACAGCAATAACRTTTGAAACAAACAATAATCCTGGAGGTCTGAGTCCCTGGACTCAGGTATCACTCAGCATCAATTTGAAAACGAAGAGTATAACATGATTGTTTATATCTTATTTTCTTTCCAGCTTCTCTTTTTTACAAATGATATYTAGGGGGGTACAGGGCTCACAGTTTCTTATTCCTGCCTAGTGCCCCACACTGATACATTTGCTTCTGCCAATCCATGGCCAGACACAGCTATAAACAGTACTTCCAGAGCTGATAAACAGTGTTAATTTCATTAAATGGTTAAATTTCTTGTATTTGTATTTTTCTTTAGAGTTTTCCAGTTCAGTCACGTTCTGAGCTTTCTGCTTAAAGATTAAGACTCCCAAAAATTGCAGTTTCTGACAACACCACTCACAGGCCTGTGACTCTGTTAATTCTCTCCAGGCTGACAGAAAGACAAGGTAGAACAGCAGTCAGTCAGAAAGACACACTTATTTTCATCTTTCATGCAGCTGATATCTGAGAAGAACATCTCAGTGAGGCCCTGAGGGCAACAAGGACTTTGATTTATTCCAGAAACTGCTTTCTTAGAGAAGTTCCTCTCTTGGCAAAATTTAGAATAAATTCTTGAACTATAAAGGCCTGGGGAACGTTTTGACTTCCTGCTTTACTTGAAGAAATATTGTTTGCACTGCATTTTTTGTGACTCTCTCAGACCCCCAGTAACAACATTTATCATTTCTTGATGGCACATCAGGAATTCTGTTGCCTTTATTGCTCAAAATCTCAATAATTATTATGCAAGCACAAGACTGAAGRATTATTTCAAATCCTCATTAGCTTCAGTACCAACAGGAAAAGGAAACTGGAGCAGGAAAACTCTGCAATTACTGCTGTGGGTTCCTAGTTACATCAGTCACACCACATCAGTACAGTGTCTTCCTGGTTCTTCTTCTCCCTTCTGCTTGGATATCCTCTGGCAGGGAACAAAAGCTGGATAAGACATTAGTAGGAATAAGAATAGTATCTAATATTACACTGGCTAATGAAAAATGGCCAAAGGTATCAACTGTCATGCTCCAAGGGGATAAACTGATCTCCAGTGAGGAAAAAAGAGCTTCCCCACCCTCACCCATACAATGCTTCAAGGGGATTACAGWGGGAACACAATCAGCACTTAAACCTTTCTTTAAACAGCCACACCTGGGAGCAGTGTCAAGGCAAATCCTGACCAGGCAACTCACTCACCCCTTCTGCACCTGTAACAGTGCAAAAGCCAGGCAGAGCAGCAGTCAAACTGAGATAATGAAGGAATTTTGCCTTTCCACTTGAAATGCTGGCAGATGAGCCACAGATGGCTGCGTGCTGCAATTCCTGCCAACACAGTAATGGTGTCTGTGAAGGCACTCCAGTTGCTGTGCAGCATATTGTCTGCACATCACCAGGGCCCCATGTCACAGTTCTGCACATACTGCTTAATTCCAGTGGTTCCAGTCACTGGTCCTGCAAGGTCAGGYTGCCTCCATAAAGTCTGGCAGTTCTTCCTAACTCAACACATTAAAGGCTCCTACCCACCAGGACAGCAATACACACTCTGAGAGGCAAATCTACAACTCAGGCTCTCCTATTCTGTCTCTACATGTGCCCCTTTTATCACTTCAGTCAATATTAAATRTACCTCTCAGCAGCCACTTCTGTCTCTGCTTTATTTACCAGGCAGAAGAAGGATTTATCTGGCTGCCAGGGCTATAGATTTAACTCATTACCTGAGAATTAGGCTTGCCTTTTTATTTCATAMATGGTTTTTAATAACTATAATCATGCAATCACAGTGGAGATGTAATTTATGGGATACTCCTYCTCCTGGAGCTCTGCAAATTCTGAATCAGGAGTAGCTAATATGAGTATCAGCCACCTAGCTCTCCCTAATTCTTTCATCTGTTCCTCTCTTAATAATGTTTCCTTCCAGAGCTGACCTTATATTTATCTGTAAATCCCRGAACATCCACAGAAGGCTGCAGAAGGAACACAGAAGTAAAAACGCTTTAACAACCAAACCATCTGCCTTATTTTGGAAGTCTTTTCACTATTGCCCGATCCTTAATATTGCAGAAATGAAGCAGATACTATTACTGCCTTCTTTCTTAGAAAGCTGGGAGTGAAAGACTACAATTTTAGAAACTAATGTAAACCTGAGCTTTCTGAATTAAAGCATGCTGATCTCAAAGCTTCAGCTGGCCTAAACACTGTGAGTAAACACTGTAAGAACAAGATTTTTAAATTCCTTTTTTAAAACATTGTCAACTTTTATGATAATATCTGACATTTTAAAAAATCCAGGGGTTTGTCTGCTTATTTARTTTTTATTTTTATACACACACTGACATATGTGCATATAACGATAGAACTTTACAAAAACAAAAATGTTTCCCATTTAGTTTCTCCTCACAGGAAAGGATGACTCTAAGTGCCAGAATCAGAGAGGTTTTATTCAAAATTTAAATCAAATGATGGCTCTGACCTAAAAGTACAGAGGTGTGCAAGAAAACTGCTCATTGATCACCTGTATTTCCTAATACCTGTATTTACACACTGGAAGATTCTGAACTGGAAATCCAGTGGTTTAGTTTACCAAGGGCACACAAGAGTTATAAAGTTTTTATTAAGATGCACATTGCACACAGAGAAGCAGCACTACCAGCTGTCCTGGGTGAGTGCTGTCTGATGCCATGGATAAACTCCACGCCTTTTCCTGTYAAAAACTGCACACACAAACAAATGGGAACAATAGATTGGTCAACTGAATCAAGCTTTCCCAAGCCAGCACATGGTTGAAGGCTGACTGCTGGGAGGAAGATGRACTGAATTTGAAGCATCAACACAGGAAAGACAAGAGACAAGAGCTGGGCTCGGAGCCAGAGAATACCAAACCCATTAATTCAACCTTATCATGACACAGGTAACCAGTTGCCCAGAAAAGCAGTTGCCGTGTCCTTAAAATGCAATTCCTAAAGACCATTGCATAGGATGATTTCCTACAGAAGCCAGCACTGGTTTATGGTTTAATTTCCACAGCACAGAGACACATGTGGGAGCTGAGTACTGAAGGCAGGATAAATAAACCAGGCCAGAGTTTGTGTTGTCCCAGCTGGATTCCTTTGGTAGCTAAGGGGAGCAGAGCACATATCTCAGGTAAGGCTGTCCACCTTTTCCTTTGTCTGGTCAAACAGAAAGATTTATGGAAGCCTCTTTGCCATTATGCAGCCTCAAAGAAGATAGAAGTATGTCACCTGTTCCTGTGCTTTTCCAACTTTCCCATGTTATTCCAGTTTCAGGTCTCAATCCGTTTGTCTGTGAATAACCAGGAAATAACCTATGTTTAGCAAAAAAAACCCCAAAAAAACCAAAAGGTCTTCAGAGGATGATGTTCCAAGTTGGTATGATTTGTATGCTCCTGAATTAGGACCTTGGGGTCCCTGGACAGTCACTGGGAAAAGGCACATGTGCTTCCAGAAGGCTGCACCTGGATTGGTTGTCTGCAGAAGACAAGGGGGATAGATCTCRTGCTACTATTCCATAGACAGTAGCTTCCTGTCCCACATTTAATTTGGAGTATTTTGCAGTGAGAACAGAGGGATTTCAGACAGCACAGCACAGCCCAGGATGCACATCCTTTTCCTTATGTCAGCAAACAGCTCTAGGTGCTGCATCCATACCCAGGCAGGCTGGACYTCCAAGATCTCCCTTTACTAATTAACTGTATGGCAAAATTTGGTAGCTATGAGTCAAATTCTCAGTTCAGATCATCAGCAACAAATCAGCCAACTGTTGTACAGAGAAGGGATGGAAGGAATAAGTCCTTTGACACAAGTTTCTGTCTGTTTTTCCCATCTCCCCTTCTGCTGTAGGAGAGGTTACATGTGGRAAATAGTAAATGTAAGAAGGCTTTTAGGAGYTAAGAAAGCAGGCCTCAGAAACAGAAAGAGCAGAGAATTTAGAGCTAGCTGCAACTGCAAATTATGAAAGCAGAGAAGATACAAAAATATAGCAAGGACATTAAACAATAATGTGAGTCTTAAGCTTGGCTATGATAAACCTTAAGATCACAGAAAAATATGCTTAGCAAGATAGTAGAAAGTTTTAATAATGGAATATTGTGTATTGTTAATTCAAAGCATAACAAGCAAGCAGTGTTTGAAACAGGTGTACATGTGCTTTTGGTAAYTGGCTAAAACACTTGTCTGTAAGYTTTAGCAATAGGCTATTGTTGAAAACTTCTAAAATGTCATGTAACAAYGAGWTCTTTGGCTGCTGGCTGYTTCTAGCAAGACAYGAGCAATTGCCATGTTTTTATTGTCTTAAACCTGGTATTGAGACTGATATTATGGCAATAAAGCTCTGRGAATGTCTTCCAGCAGTCCCRTCYTGTTCTTGCAAGTACTCCAACACAGTTACAAACAAGAGTTGCATCTAGTTCAATAGACTGAAACACAACTTCAGACCCTCTGAAGTAAAAACAAACCAGTCTGAGAGCTGTGATAACTTTGAGGAAATCTATATTCAGCCAGGCACACCTAAATGTAAAAACATGAGGAGGCTGTGGCTTCCTCACTGTCTGGGTTTCCTAAGGAAGGGTGGACCCATTTCCAGATAGCATGGGCTTGGGAGAAGGGAAGTGGGAAGACACCAGCAGCAACATCTGACATGAATCTTTGCTCTTCTGATCTCAAAATGTAATTGGAAATGAGAGCAAGTGCAGAAACTGAAAACTCCAGCATGGTTTCACATGAATCAGGTGTTTCAGGATACACTATTTTAGTGTTATCAAAACCCAGGAGCAAGACAGCAAATGTGAGATGTCAGGACAATTTCTGAGATCAGAAGACACAAGAGGTTTTAATTCACAGCCCTTACATTTACAGTCCAYCTCAGGAGCTCACAGCACCCCTGCTCTTTTCCCAGACCCCAGGAGGCAGAGGAGGTGACCCTACAAACAACAGTGACCTTGGGACAAGGCCACTGAAAGGAATGAATGCCACCAGCTCTTCCTCCACTTAACAAGGGACTCCAACAAGCCTGCACATAGTGTTGAGAGCAAAAGGGGTTCTTCCTTTGTGGGGCCTCTTTGCAGGCAGYAGCAACTGCAGGGATTTGAGGAATGTGAGCACCAGGAGGGAGCTGCTCTTGGCTGCCCAAAGGAAGGGGAATAGCTTGCAGAGTAACACAGTGGCCATGGACAAAAGGCAAATTTACATCTAGTATCAGACAGATAAATTGCTGAGAGTTCTCATCCTCAGAGATTGCATGGCCCAGTGCCCCACTGCTGCACAGGCCACACCATCTGCCCTGCTGCTTGAGACCAACCCTTGCCTCTGCTCAAAGCACCAGGAGAGATATAATAGTGGGTCTTATTCAAGTTCTGTGTCTCGAAATACACTTAAAAAGCAGGCATACACTGGCATAAGTGCAGCCCCTCGGGACTGGTTGGCCCCTTGCAGTATCATAACCAGCTCTTGYGCTTTAGGACACAAGTTCAGGTGCTTTGAATAATCTATGCACCCAGGCCTAGCCCTTCAAATTCCTTGCTATAAAGGCCTCRTGAAATACAATCACAAAGTACTAAAACTGGTAAATTAAATCAGAGTTTATATGTCTCCACTGGTCTTGCCCATTTATAAAAATACTGAATAATAACATTAAACATCAGTTATAATAATAGGTGTTTAAGCCTGGCATGTTATTCTAGCTTTTATATATTTAAAATAAATATGAATTTAAACATAGGAGCACAGTGTTTCTTTGACAGCACCAAAGTAGAAATAGATCAGGCCAACTTTTACACTTCACAGGGTGAAGCAAAAAATGTTTGAATATAAGCAACTTCTTAGCTACAAAAATCTAAGTATTTATTTGGAACAACCAAAGAATCCCAACCCATACACACAGTTTCAGCTGCAACAGGACCACAAAGACTTACTTCACTGATTCCCTTTTGAGTTTTGAAATATCTATGCTGGGCAAACTTATCAGCTTCTGTATTCAGAGGACAAACAGAACTCGAAATTTCAACCTCCCTTCTCCAATTGCCCACAACAAACCAGTGTCTGCCATAAGCCAAACAGGAAACACTAACATTCTGCTTTCAGAGGTGGCTCAGTTTTGAGCTGCTGGAAAGGGTCATGGAGCTGGTGAAGGGTCTGGAGCACAAATTCTGTGAGGAGGAGCTGGTGGTGCTTAGCCTGGAGAAAAGAAGGCTCAGGGAGACCTTTTCACTCTCTACAGCTGCCTGAAAGGAGATYGTAGCCAGGTGGGGGTCAGTCTCTTCTMCCGGATAAAAAGTAATAGGACAGGAGGAAATGGCCTCAAGGTGCCTCCASCACAGGAGGTTTAGACTGGATATTWGGAAACTTTTTTCTTACAGAAAAGGTTGTCAAGCTCTGGAACAGGCTGCCTGAGGAAGTGGTTGAGCCACCACCTCTGGAAGTACCTAAAAGATGTRTAGATGTGGCACYTGGGGACATGGTTAAGTGGYRGCTCAGAAGTGCTGGCTTAACACWTGGACTCAATGATAAAAGGTATTTTCAACCTAAGTGATTCTATGATTTACTGCAGGTTCATTTAATGMTACTTTTTCAAATGCACAGAAGTTCCCATTCCCTAATTAAACATCAATCATATTATACACACTATTGTAACTTTGTTTCATGCTTATTACTCTGAGATCATAAAAGTTACTGTCATCTSAAATATTGTGGTTTAAACMYATTTTCAAGACATTTRGTCCCTCTGTGTAGTGTACAAGAGTATTTCARYACAAATAAGGATTTGGGATTCTCTCTCTCCCCTGYTCTATGATAATTGAAGGTTTTATTTCTAAGTTATCCAGTGCACCTACTGAGCTGTCTCAAGTTCTTGCACACAGGCTTGAATGCCTTGCAGTCAAAATGTATTAGTTCAAGTCCCATAACACTTCTCAGMTGCAAATGATGAAAAAGCCAGATTAGAAGTTGAATTATAGTTTCATTATGACACTTTATTTGGGTAAGGTATCTTTCCCCAGTCTTTTTATTTCATATACTCAAACTTCTCTGAAAAGTGATACCATCTAGAGCTATCAGAGGAAAGTTTCTTGAATTCTCATTCAACRATTGCATGTTGTTCACCTGGGATATATTATGCAAGGTGGCTTAAAAAGTCCTTACAGAATTGAAAAAGCAGCAGAGTTTACCTCCTGGCAAGCCACTGTGATCCAGGCACTTTTCAATTTTATGTTGTTTTGCTTAATACTTCCTGAATAACTTCTTTTAAGTTTCTTTGTGTGAAGGTTATGCTACACAAAAGAAGGTGAGAGTAAGTTATTATCTGTCATTTATGTTACAAGACTCATAATGCCTGTCTTTGTGAGGATTATACTCTCTCAGTGCTATGCCAAATAAAACACCTCTGTGTAATGGAACTACCTACTGCTCCAAGTATTCAAACCAGTGTCAGTGTAACAGAGCCCTCTCTATTTCTGCCCTGTTTTGTACTGCAATACTGCTGTGAAGTCTTAAAAAGCTGACACATKATACTCCCCAAATGTAAATAAAGCTTCTCTCATAAGAAAGGCTCAAAGAGATTATGCTATGCAACTTCAGATACTGTACTTCAGGAGCTCGAGACAAAAGGAACCAACAAAGGAAAGATGGCCTGCCACAAGCAATTTTATGAATGCATGGGATACARGGAAATTAGTTACCTTTAATGTACACTAATGGTAGAAGGAGCTCCATTTGGCCCTTAATAGATTCAGTACTATGTCAGGAAATAAAGCAAGCTATCAGCATCTAAGAAAGGCCCAAAATTTTAGGGTCAGTTGAGACAGAACCCTAACTAAGAACACAAAATAGAGGAAAAGGTGAATAATAGACTTGGACAATCTTGCTGATGYGGCAGCCATGAGTCCCAGTTCCATCAGATTGAGAAGAACATTTCTTAGGCAAAAGGTCTGATGTTCAGCCATGGCATATCAGACCACTTGGAAAATCTTGGGACAACACTATCATATATTATAAAAGAGATATTTCAAACACAGGTTTTAAAAATACAGGTTTTAAAAATAAYGAAATTGACTATTTTTGTAAGAAAAAGGAGAGTATTTTATTGGGTACTGTMAGATGGCTTCAACAGTTCTCTCCACTCAAAGCAGTGCTAAACCTGCTTTTCTGTGCTGTCAAATCTTTTCAGGAGTGAGTTCACATGCCTTCAATTGCCAATTTCTGTTCATTTTTACCTGGACTGTAACAACTTTGATGGGTTCTGCTTTTGCACATAAACATCTCTCCTCAAAAATGGATTYTGGGCCAAACACTTTGGAATTTTTATGAGAGCCAGTAACTCAGCAGTTGTGATACCTCTCTTTCTTACACTAACACAGCTCGAGTAACTCCAATTAACTTACCTCTTATTTATATCACTACAGCAAGAGGTGAATTATTGCTCCAGCACACAACACACTGAAGGGGCTTTTATTACCAAATTGAGGACTTTACCAGAGAGGGAAGGGCAGAAGAAGAGGCTGATGCAGTTGCTGCCCCTCTGCTYCCTACCATGCTGCAGGTACCTGGTTGCTCCTCTGTCAGCTCCTGAACACAGCCACCACAGCCAGGTGACCTGCTCTGAGAGTAGAGTGGAAGCAGACAACCAGAGGTGCCACCTTGTCAGACAAGCTGTCCTCACCTGTCCTTCACTCGTCCTGAAAATGACTTCAAATAYGTGTAAACTCAGTAATAATTTCAGTACATCATCAATCTTACAATTTAAACTTTTACAATTACGACATTTCCAATTACTGAATAATATTGTAAAAATATTATTGTATGCAGAAGACATGGCTTAGGTCAAATTTTTAAGGGCCTGCCATTACTGAGTGTGTATTTTAGTCACACTGTTTTCCAAGGATCAGGGCACTGTAATAAAGCCAGCTTTACTAACTAGTCAGACATGAATGATCTGCTCCTTTCCTAAGCCACAGAGAAACATTCTAGAATTGCTATTAAGATTAATTTACAGACAGTTGTGGTTAAGGCTTTACAAGAGTTTAAGAAGGTTTGTTTAGGCCTCAAAGCAAAGCCATCCATTTGCTCTAAAGACTCACTGCTGGAAGGGTTCAGCTTTGAACACTGCCACCATTGTGGCCAGCCCTCAGCAAGGGAGCAAGTGTTATCCCGCTGCTTTTAAGAAGACAGATGGGCATCAGTTTTAAATTAACAGCTTGGGAACTAGACCCAACATACATTTCTAACTAACAGAATTTAAATAAAAGCAACAAGCAGCTGCTCCTCTGGAATACATCCATTTGCAGGTAAAGTAACATTGATCAAAACCTAAAATAACAGAATCCAAACCAAGCTGGACATACTACCTTTGATACATTTCAGGTGTACCAAAATATCCCAAATTACATTCTGCAGGAAAGACCTGACTCCATACAACTTTCTGAAGGGGGARTCTTTGGAAAAACTCTTGGGATACTGGCTGCCAAGTAAAGGGAAACACCAAAGTCAAGAGTCCTTGGTTTCAGACTACTTAGTATTCAGACAGTACTACCTAAAAGCTGCAGCCTCTTGAAGATATGCATGATCTATGTCACAGGCTCTGCAGACCTCAGAGACCTTCTTCTGATAAACTGAGTGAATAAATAGYCCAGGGATAAGACAATTAAAGTGAGGGTAGCTCTGCAATGCTGACACCAGATCCAAATTCATGAGTCTGCAYAGATCAGTTATGAACTCGGAGAAGCTCTTGCCTGTCTTCCAGACTGTAACTTCTCCAGRCTGAGCTTTTTATTGCAAAGGCAAGCCTTGTTTTGCACTGTGGGAATATGCAACACTTAGTAGGAGRGTGTCCCAGCTCACCATCATAAACCAAATGCTGCATGTATAGGCACTTCAGATGTTATTGGCAGAAGTAAAATTTAATATACCTTGCCAGCATGTGGAAAAAATTTAAGGTCCAATTCAATCAAGTCAGTGTGATTCTGGCCTGAATCACCCATCTGCTACCTGTATTAAGTAGTATAACATTCTTTGTTTAAATAAAATAAATTCAATTTTTATCACATTTGACATTTCTTACAGTGCTAAAATTTTTGTTATTTGTCAACCTATATTTTTAGAGCTCTCTTGGACTGATTGCCAGGACTCCATCTGGCAAAATGAGGGGTATTCCTAATTCAAAGCACTTCAAAGCAATCTACAGCAGTTTAAAAAGATCAAATTAAAGTGATTACGGGTGATTGTAAAAAGATGGCTTTAAATTTTCTTTAAAAACATMAACAATGAAATAGTAATTTAAAACTCCTTTACATTACTCTGTCAGCTGCCTACCCACCCCCAATCTTTGTATGAGGTAGCTGCATTTCCAGTGATTATATACTGAGTTGGGTTTAGTATTTTAAAGAACTTAGTGTAAATTTTACCTTTTTTGTTAAACTGATCAATATATTACCCACACTATAAATCTGATTATGACCTGAAAAACACAGATCCTAAGGACAATACAAATAACTAAGGTATCTATTATGTTAAATATATTTTTTTCCCCCTGGGTGMAGTGAATTTGAGTGAGTTAGTCCCAGATACAAGCCCCACTCCTGGGAATATTCTGCCTTGTAGTCTTTATTCCTGAAGAAAGCATACCAGCAACTTAAGAGCCACAAAGAGACCACTGTCTTCTCATATAAAGCCTCCTTCCTTCCTTCCTTCCTTGAATAATCAAAGAGATGTCACTTTAAAGACTCTCTGCATGTACAAKTTACTGTCAAGTCTTTTCTARACYTTGGAAATCTCACCTGTCACGTATCAAGTTACACGTGTCACCACTGGCAGAACAGTTCCCAAACATCCCAGCATGGATTACCCACTGAAATACAGCTCTGCATCTTCTAAATCCAGGGCCACGTTACTTCCCAGAGGAAGCAYGAGCCAGTGGCAGGGCCCTCACCCCACCAGGGCAGCCTGCAAGAGGAGCACCTCACTGAGCCAATCTGTGCAGTGTGCACACATCCACATCCCTCATGCAAACCCAAAGCAAGGGAGGACCTCAGTGACAGAAAATTACTTAATGGAAATTCCAGTATTTTAAGCTCATCAGCTTCCCTTGGGACTTGGCAACCAGTGGCAAGTCTTTAAGAGATGTCTCAGCAGGATGYAATGGTTCTTGTTAAAATTTCCTGGAATGGAACAGAATTCCACCTATCCTCTCTTGSTCCCACTAGTCTGTAAAAACCTAATTATTAGCATTTATTTATTTYTCCCCTGGATTTTAAGGGATTGAATAAGGCTATGCATTCATCAGCCTTCATCAGTCACTGGAACCAATTCCTATTCTCTTCCTCACTCCAGGACTTGCACTGGCTTGGATTTTAGAGTTTACACCTGAATTGACACAGATGCAGCACACACACACACACAGCTACATCCATAAGCATCAAACTTATCTAAGTCAGTGATCRCTCCTTGTCCAGCTAACTGATTTGGAAAATAAAGCAGTTTGCAGGGAGGAAATGGCAAAGTCACAAAAGGCAGACACAGCAGYGATCCTGCTCACTAGCCAAGGACATTAGTTCATCCTAATCTTTCCTAAGAGCACATTACATCACAACTTCTTATCTGCCCCATTTTTCTCACTGTATCAGCCTTTAAGAACATATAAATCATTATGGAAACAACATTAATCTCTGTCACTTACATAACCATTACAAAACCAGTTATTAATACAAGCATTTGAAGGTGGTTTCCTTACCCAGAATGCAGGATGAAAACTGGCTTAGGGAAAAATCTCATTTTGAGCTCATCAGCTGACAAAGTTCTCAGTTCTGCAGATGCATTGGCTGGGGACCTCCCTGAAGGCCCATGTCTCACAGCTGTGAATGACAGCTCATGTGACAGGCACTGTGGTAAGCATTACATGYTGCTTTGACAAGGTCTGACAAACCACACTCAAGCAGTGAGGAGAGAAAAGCTGGACAACAGCAACAGTCCACTTTATTTCTTATTCCCTTAAATTTCTTTGATTGCTAGCACTGCAAGTGTTAGCTTATAATTAATGGCATCTGTAGTGCACAGAAAAGCTTTAAATTGCTCCCATTACAAACTAAAGAATCAGGCTCTGAATCKAGTGACAAGTTCCAAGGTAACTAAAACCGAGTTTTATTTTGTAACTAAGAAAGAATTATGCTCTTTTTAAACTGTGTAAAACTATTTCAGGTTTTTCTGTAGATTTCAACCTCTTCCAGTCATTTGGACATATAAGCACTAACATCATTACTCCCAGCCAAATCAAAGTGGTTTGTTGCACGATGTGAACTTTCCACATTGCCTTCAACATGAACACTAGGACAGAATTAGCCAGGCTTTTTYTCCAGTGATTCATTACACACTGAGTACCTGATACCACATCAGCCCATGAAATCTATCTTCTGTCTCATAAATCAACATCAGCAGCACAACGAAGCGATGAAATGAAGAGAGATTTGTCATTAAGGTAGATAGAAATTATGACATGAAACACAGTTCCGGCTCTCAAATCCACTCTCCCTGAGTGATAAGACCAGCAAGTCACCATGATCACCCACAGCTATATTGTGACTAAACCCTGTACTTAAACAGATACAACATCTGAAATCCAATGTATTGGTTACATGGTTTAGTTCAGCATTTGTAATTTCATCTTGGAACTTCTCCAGATAGGAACACTCAGAACAAAATACTTTATGTTTCTGAGCTTTTCAAGCTGACTTAACCTGATACTGCTGGCAGTAAGTCTATAACCTGTGCATTAACTATGCCTTTCTCCACAGAAGATTAACTCTGTGGGAAAAAGTTCAGTATTGCAAAGCACTTCATGTCCAATTTTACAGCTCCTGATTTTACATACATCTGTCAGCTGCATAAACTGTATTTTTGTTGTCATCACTGAGAGGTCAATAATGTTCACTGACTATTGTTTCCACCTGTATTCTCTGGTATGTAATGGAAAAGTCTATACAGTAACTGCCAGAAAAGCAGTTTAAAATGTTTTACTGCACTATATACACAGAAATGCAACACAGGCAGCGCAAATGCTGTAGACCTCCAGGAGCTTTTCTTTASATTTTGTTAGGATGAATAGTTAAAAATATTCCCCAAACAGGCTACCCTGCAGAGCTGGTCTGTCAAACAATGCTGAAAGAACASAGTCCTGTGGCTGTGTCAAGGTGTGCAGAAGCCTGCCAAGGCAGCAGTAGAATAAAGGTAAACGATGTACTTAGGAAATGTGGCAATCTCAGTCTGCCCCAAAAGTTATCGATCTCACAAGCCCTGGCTTCAGAACAGGGAGAATTTCTTTGTAACGCTTTATTGCTTGAGATGGTTTGTAGCAAGAAATCAAACAGTAATGCCCTGGAACAAAACCTAAATGAAGCATAATCCACCTTAYAAGTTATAGCAAAAAAACATTCTGGACAACATCAGCTTTTACTACATGTAATGGCTTTATGAAATGTATAAATGTTATTTTTCTATAAAATACATTTTTCATTCCAAAAGGCAAATGATAATTCATATTCATTCAGGACTTTCCTTTCTAGTGCTTTAAACTTACTTTTAAAAGAAAGACRCTGGATTGCCAAATTAAAGGTTTATTATAGTGTTTTTATTAACAAACTTTCATTGGAAAGTTCTGGGCGCATTAAGATAGGAGGCACATTGGCTTCGATGTTTGGCATTTGACAGTCAACAGAATTGCACTTCACTGCGATTGCCTTGCCACAACAGTGTGAACTYTCATGGCAACCCTCGGAGCGAGCCTCTCTCCCTGACCTGGTCAGCAGATGCTTTTTCTCATTTTGGTCAGCCTTCAAAATTCGGTCATTCTGCAAAGAATGCTGATCTATCTTGCTCTCAGCTTTCTTTTTCTGCTTTGACAGAGAGGCTTTCTTGCTTTCCACCCCGTTTGCTTCTGTACCACCCTTTTCATCACAATTGTCTGTCTGCTGACAGAATCCCTTTTGGTTATCTGAGATGCTGTTCTCACATTCAGAGCAACGCACTATTAGAGGTGCTGCGTTTCGGCAGAGGAACTGTGAGGAGCTCATCACCTTTGGARCAGTTCTTACGTTTTCCTCTGGGTTTTGGTGAGAATGTGTATCTGTCCTGTTTATTCTTTGATGTGCCTGGAAATGTTGCATGGACTGGAGGAAAAAATTTTTAGGCAGAGAGTTTTGTGTCATCGTTCTTTTGAGCCTTCCCTGAAGGCAGCTGCAATGGAGGACGTGCTGGACTGGATGCACATAACTCTCGGCAGCTTGCTGTAAAGCATTTATAGGAGCTACAGAGCTTTGGATCTGCACAGTCCCTGGGGAAGGAGAACACTGGTAACAGAAGGTGTCACTAAACTGCTGACAGGAGGGCGGGCTCCACTTCACTGCCACCTGCTTATATGAATCAGGACAGCTACACTGCCTGTTTTGAGCRAAAATCGGGCATATGGTGTGTTGGTCAATAGATGTCTGAAGCACACCTGAATTAGCAACATTTTTGATGCCTTTACTTGCTTCACTGTTATAGGCTGGATGCATAGGCACACATGAGTTTTGGGGCCTGCTGCTGAAGAGCTCTGAGCAGATATGAGTTTCTTCATATGTCACTTTCTCCCCAGGGTTACAGATTCCAGTTTGTGAGGCCAGAGGTTCCAGCTCATAGTGCTCATGCTCCATTTCTGGTTTTTGACTTCTGGAGTCCAGCTGATACTTGCTAMCAGGATGTGATTTGTTCTGACTTCTGCCCCCCTGGGCTCCTGAAAAGGCCTGAGAGAAGGCATTACAGCGCAGTTTTTTTGGTAGTGGGATCTGGCCACAAGTGCCCTGGGGCCCAAGGCATCGGCACATGCACTGGAAGAAGAATGTTGCAAAAGCCCAACTGATGCACATTATAAGCATCATGAAAGTGCCAAGCTGAGTGTATGCCAACACTGTCGAGGGCATCATCATTGCCCCAGCTACAAATGTAGTCAAGGCAGCCATTGCAATAGCAGAACCCATACGGCTTAAAGAAAAAATGACCTTCCCCTCTCGGTCAGGGTCAGGGGCTAAGCGATAAGCCACCCCATAATGAACAGCAAAGTCCACTGAYAAGCCAACAGCCACCGAGATTGTGACAGATTCCAACACGTTCAGCTCCCACCCAAGGAGAACCAGAGAACCTACAGTGACAAAAATAGTTCCAGCTATTGAAACTATTGCATAAAGGCTTATGATTATGTTCCAAGTTGTAAGAAGCATTACGCTAAATGCAACGGCAACTGAAAGGCCCATGGCAATCAGAGTACCATCAGAAAGACTGTCCTGAAGATCATAAAATTCAAGGTTACTCACAAACCAACCATTGCTAAGACCTTCAGGAGCAGAACTAAGCTCACTTGAAATCCATGAGTCCACCTCTTTGTAGAACTGATGCATTTTCTCATAAGCCAGTGTGAAGAGGTAGGTGCTTTGGAACTCCAACACCACTGCCCTGATGGTGTCATTAAGGTCAAAGCGAGGCCCTGGGGTTTTGCTATCTAAATGGTACCCTGTGCTTCTTTCTAGCTCCATTATAGCTCTCTTGATACATAATTCAAAAACTTCTTGTTTGTATGGAAAGCTCCAGTGACTGCAGCAGGGATAAAGAGATGGCTCATCACAGTCTTGATTTTCCATCCACTGCTTAAATGTTTCAATGAAGCAGCTTGTGAAGTCTTGYTCTTCCGTCTGATAAAAAAATGTTTGATTTCTTAACTTCTGACAGAAACGTAAAATCCAAACCTGAGAAGCTGGGCTAGCGATATTAAAACTGGTATCTAGCTGCAGCTCTCCTTTGCTCTTAGGGTTTAAAGGATCCCCATTATCCTCAGGTGTGACACCCCAGATTACTGTAATGGGCATGTGGAGCTCTTCTCCATGGTGGACACGTTCAAACATAAAAAGTTTTTTGTATTCTGCATCGTATCGTTCAAATGGGTGAGAAGATCTAAACACCTGAAACTCGGAGAGCTCCAATGATGGCAGTTTCATCTTTGGATTCACACACACAATATAAGCTCCACCAATTGTTAAGGCAAGGAACCAAAAAAGCCAAATATACCGRAATTTGATAACAATGCATGGCAGAACTTTCTCAAAAAATATCCTGGATGCTTCTGAGACTGCAAAAATAATCTTGTGGAACGTTTGGCACAACACTGTCCAGCAGTTTTTGTTGTTGTATACCCTCTGCTGAGGTTTCTTAAAGCAAYTGAAAATATTGAGAAGGTATCGTTCATGTAATACAACTACAGCAGGCAGCCATGTAACCATCAAAACATAATTCACCAGAATGGCAGTGCCAGCATAAACACCAAAACACCTGATTGCTGTGATATTGCTGACATAATTAGCATAGAAGGCAGCAGCGGTTGTAAAACTCGTGACAAACATGGAAAGAGCAGCRTGTTGCAATGTGATGCTCACTGTCTCAGAGGTTCCAGCATGAGGTTTATCAAACTTTGTGTAGTTCCAAACATCACATAAGACAAAAGCATCATCTGCTCCAATCCCCACAAGGATAATCAATGCTGTGAGATTCATGAAGGGAAAGAACTCAAAATTAAATACTACCCGATAGAGAAAATAAGAAATAATCAAGGAACTAATTATTGCAAACATAGTCATCAGCGTGATAAACATGGACTTGGTGTACACACACATAACTAACAGAACAATTACAATGGCTATGGCAGGATACACAGTATCCATCAACAGGTAATCCTGAAACAGCCTATGTTTTATTCCGAACTCAATACCCGTGATGGTTGTTACACCATCAGAAGCGTTCCAGTTCTCAAAGTTATCTAGGTAAATACTCATCATGCTTTCCCCTTTCTCAGTTGGAGAGAAGAGCATGCTGTATTTTAAAGCTGGTAAGACATAGTCAGCTGTCTTTGGGCTTAGGAAATCCTTGTCCACTAGGTAGTGAAGGATCTGGTAAACAGCGTTGTACTTGGTACATTTGCGAGGCACGTTTGTACATTTGAGTTGGTCCTTCCTTTTGGCATTCATATCCCAGCAGTCCGGCCCCAGGGTCCCGTTGTAGTAGTATTTGGCACAAGTGCGGAGCAGCTTTAGGGTGTGAGAGACATCCCGTTCGACAATTTTCTGACACGATGACCTGTTGTTCAGAATGGCAATATAGTTGCCCAGAGTCCAGCTGGGACAGCACGAAGCAGCAGTGGCTCTCTGGCAGAGATCACCAAACTGGGAATGGGATCTGATCTGTATRAAGACAGACAGGGAGAAAAATCCAATCTAGAGTAACAGTCTGAAACATTCAGTAACCAAAAAAACCAACCCAAGAAATTACTTTCAATTATGAAAATTCAGTTTATGGTCCTCTGGCATTGACACTTTAAATTCTTATTTCCACACACTTTTGATCAGTATCCTCTTATATGCAGCAGACTAAAGCAGCCAGTATACAGACTTGTCACAATGGCACGGAATTGGCAGAAGTGTTGAGAATATKATTTGAAGAGGACAGTTAATTCCCYTCTATTATCTCATGCTATGCTCCTGAGAATAAACAATCAGCCATACATCAGTGAAGTTTCATTCTGCTTGGAATCATATCCTGAAGTTCCTAGAAGAGGCAAGGACTAACCATCCTGAAAGGAAGAATGTGAATACCATAACTTCCATCACCTGATCTCTCTTCTACAACCCTGATTTTATGAGTCTCTTTTAGCTCTTGTACAGCTAGCAGGCACTGACCCCAAACAGCTCTGCCTGCCAYCCAGGCACTGCATGTCCCTAAGCCATGCAGGATTTCCAAAGCACCAGCACAAGATAATTCAGCTGTCACAAAGCACCCCAATGTAACAGSTCATGCCTCACATGAACACTTCACAGCACATCCTGGTTAAAGATTCTCCTGAACTAAATGAGTCTTAATCCCCTCATGGGGATGTTTTTCTTTTGCTTCTAGAATACTCCAGATTTAGTTGAAGACAGTAAGAGCATGACTTAGCTAAATRACCACAAGATACTTCTAGGCAAACTGAAAGTAACTATAAACCAGAAATGAAACTCTTTAAGTAACAAGGTTAGATCAGTAAAATTTTCTCAAGCTCAGAAAACTCAATCTTTGGAGAGCATGAGGAATAAAAGTCTCAAAAAYCAAACTTCTGTTATATGTGACAAAGCAGAATTAGTCCTTCAAATAGTTAAGATATATGTAAAAGTTCTGTTTTGATAGTTCAAGTTACATATGATCAATGAACATATATTAATACAGTCACATAAATAAAGCCATGTGCTTCAGATTTTATAGGAGTGCACCCTGACTCAGTTGTCCATGTATGCTTTAAATTTAGGTGATCTGAAAGAAACAATTTAGCCTATTTTTTCTTTTCTTCCTTCAGCAAAATTGCACAGGCTTATTATTAGCAATCCTTCATAATGCAGACCAAAAAAAATACACTTTGGTATTCTCTCAGCAGTTATAAAAGCTTTTAATATGGACCAAATTCTGTCAACCAGTTTCTGAACAATAACAAACTTGCACTCCAAAAAAACAGGATAATTCACATTTGATTGTTTCCAGATAAAAACACTCACACATGCAAACTCAGGAAAAACTGAACAACCTACTAAATAAAAGGAAGCACTGGAATAGCATATCTGTGTTTTTCATGGCACAWCTCCAGGTTAGCCCTATGAGGATATAATAGGCAGACTGGGAGGAAAGGATTGTATTGTCTTCTCTGTGTATTCAGGTTCAAGATGGGACAATGAGGTTTATATACTGTTCTTCTATACTTGCTGCAGGCCACAAACATTCACTGGCAGAGTAACTGCTGCCAAAGATAAAGTAACATGAGCTGGCAGCTGGAAATTAGAAACTAAAATACAAAACTTAGCYCCTGATAGCTCATTAAAATACTATGTAAAATGTTAATAGATTGTAGCATTGGGCTTTGTTGGCAAYCCAAAGGAACTGGAAAGGTCATTCTGGTGTTTTCAGACCTGGTCTGCCACTGGCATCACTTTAATTTATTTYGGAACAAGTAAGGAAACGAAACTGTGCAACCTGCATACAATCTGTGGGCAGATCTGCCCAAATGCTCTCTGCAGTGACAGAGAAYCACAAATCCACTGCTTTGGGGAAGCAGTCTGAATGACATTACATACAGTCATTAAAGTTTATAAAATTAATGTTTACAATTTATAGGGAAAACATTCTGCAATTAACAGRTGAAAAAAAAAACCAAAAAGCTCTTCTTATCCAAGTAGTAAAAAACATTAGAACACCTCCTGTAACTATTTTGTATAAAAAGTTTCCATGAATATTATAGGACTAGCATATGCTGAACAGCTGCAGGGTAGAGCCCCTAAGTGTCAGTAAAATCCAGAGTTAAAGTAGTTACAAGCAGATGGGAATACAATTAATACATTGAGGATATGCTGTTAGTTCCATGCTAAAGCCAGTTCTAGTTGGTGCTCATATCCTGCTTATCAGAAAAATATAYAAATTCTAAGGTTTGCATTTCCAGCAAGCAGTACCTGATTTTCCCATCTTTGAACACAAAAAGCTTTACCACTTAATTCAACAGAACTGTGGCCCTAAACAAGCATGAACTTAAACCCAAAAATAACTACAGCCAGGAAAGAATCTGTAAGATCAAAGGTCACCAAATTCATATATTCTCTGTCATAGTTGCAGTGCAAGTCAGCATCCTCTCCCTCCCTAGGGACTGGCTGCTAGCAGAAGCTGGCATTCAGGAGTGGGACATAGCACAGCACTTTGTGAGTTCTAAGAAGGGTTAGAAGTACTTAAAAACTGCTAGAAAATGTTAAAGTAATTAAAAATGTTATTTGTAAGTAAAAAGCATTTAAAAAAGAAATTATAAAAAAACTGCATCCCTTTCTGAGCCCTGAGTATCTAATTTTTATAATAAACTTACATTAACAGACCAGCAATAATAGCAAAAYCTAACCATATTAATTTGTTTTCTATACTAACTAGCTAAAACTCAATGCTGCTACCATGATGCAGTGTTGCTCTGCTCAGATGAGGTGTTCACTTACTTTATTCATAAGTAATTTACAAAGAAAGAGCTACAAAAACATTATTTACAACACTATTCTTTATAAATATCTACACAACCGTGGGTGTAGATGATGCAGCAAACATTTCATTTTCTAAAGTGTTCTTATTTCAAAGGAAAAGCTGGTTTTATGGGGCTTGTTTATTGTAGTAAAGGAGTTTCATCCTTCCCTCAGAAAGTATAGGAGTTTTTGATATAATACATTATTATCAAGGTGAGCAGATGGGGAGGAACAGAAGAAAATACTCTCAGGAGTAATGCAATCATTAAAGACATATTCTTCAGAGGTAATTAACTGTCTTCTGTTGAACAGCATTATGTTTTTTAATTCTGACTGCATTGCTTTGCAATGATCTACACTACCTGGGATTCACCAGCATCGGCTGCCTGYGCGACTAAACTTCTACAGTTAAATGCACAGATTAGCATCTCCTCCCTCAGTCTCAATTTTTACCCTTGTTAAAGGTTATCCTCCCCTGGATCTGCTGACTGAATGGGTGATAGGATGACTCCCCAGCTCAGCTCATTCCAAACATTTAGATCCTGTACTTGGCTCACCTGGCTCATTCTGATTGCAAGAGATAAGGGATAAAACCRTATGAGCCATCCTGTCAGTGCAGTCATCTCTGATGGGGAAATAAGGAACAGTTCACCAGCGTGTGAGGACAAAACTCACTTCCACCAAGGGAAGCCAACCAGGACAATATGCCTGCCTGTCTGCAGACTGCCAAGGGAGATTCATTATGCAATATTCCACAACAGCTCAACATTTTAAGCCAGCAAACGATGGCTGTTGAAGAGAAAACAGTTTGGGAATTTGCTAAATTAATGCAGTTGTCTAACAGGCAATGATCAATCTAATAWTGAAAATATTTGTCATTAAATAAATGAGAAATCTGAATTAAGTTGTCTATGATTATTTTTATTTTGGAGAAGAGCAAAATGGAAAAAATATTTTCAGTATTAACAGAAGAAAAACGTATGTCTTCATTTCCATGCCAAGTCATGAGCATGTGAACCTCTGAGTACAGAGGTTCAAAGGAGTTCACTCAAGAAAGTGACAAGCTTATATTTTACAGATAAAAGTTTARAAAGAAAATTAGTATTACTCTTCAAGTATCAACATACACATCTAATTAACTGGACTGTGCTTCTGGCTATTTTACCTATGTTCCTTTGCTGTCCATTTGCCAACTTATTCTAAACTAACAAAAAAAAATTAATTTGAGTGATGCAATGGGTGTCAGAGAAAACTGCATATACTGTGAGATTACAGCCAGTTCACCTAGAGGTGAAATGCAAGAAAAATCAATTATTTGCTGGGACCCAAGAACAAAACTCCATGGAATAATATTCTGAGGAAACACACAGTTAAAGTTAAGATAGTCCTTTCCTGAAACAACCCTCTTCTACGCCATTCTGGATGCTAATAGCAAAGAAATTCCCCAATGTATAACCTGATCTACAGATTGAAAGCTGCTTTTTTAACTGCATGTACATGCTGACTGACCATTTGATAGGAGCTTAACCACATGAAGTCCTCTTATATGCTACTGGATGGCACTGGGCAGTAAAACAAAGTTTCAAATGCATGCTCTGCATCTGCAAGTGAAACAAATGCCAAACTGACTTACCCTCAAGTTGTCTACATTGCACATTGACTTAATTGCATTCAAATTCCATAAATTCTCTCCTTCTGTTGATGTAAACACCACTCGTGAATAGCGATCACCTGAAATTACAGAAGGGGGTTTTCACTGATTGTTTGGGTGGGCCTGGTTTCAAAGGCTGAGGCAAAATCCCACCATTCAAATGACACACATGAAATCTTTGTAGAGTCATGGGAATTCACCTCCTTTTCAAGATGAGCTGTTTATCTCTAAGACTCACTCCACATGAAAGTTTCCATTTCCTTAAAGTGCTTATAGTAAATATGGCATCTTCAATACTACATACCACTCAGAAGCTCTACAGACTTTTATTCAAGCAAACTATCTTCTGAAATATGACAAACAAATAAAAATCAAAAGATCTAATCAGCAAACGATGAAATTCTTGGCACAGCATAATGGCAGTACACTGACAATAGTAATCAAAGGCTGATTTAGTAAGTCATTTGGGAATATAAATAATAATTATAAAGCTGTTTCTACAAGAATGTTTTTGCTTTAGAAGCAAATGACTGCAGTGGAAATTGTTGTGATATCCTTAAGGCCATTTTCAAGAATTCCACAGTTTAGACACATGGAGCTTAAATTACAAATTAAATCACATTTATCAGAAGACAGATTTAGGAAAGGAAATAATTACTTAGTGGCAGGGAGATCTGTCTGCAGAGCTCAGAAGGGAAACAAATATACAAACACAAATRTATAGTACTGCCTAACACAGTATGGTACTTTGGGTTAAGAAACATTATCACATTAATTAAAATATTCCAAAAACCCAAAAGGCTGAATTTTTCCCACTGCTGTGAAGCTGCAGAACTTTTGCCTTCCACAAGGCTGCAATGAAAAGACTCAGGGGCAGTGCTTCATGATCTCCAACCATTCTTTAGGGTCAAAGGAATTGAAATCTAGAGGTCCTGGAGCAGACAAAGAAAGATACCAGGAATGACAGAAGTGGGTCAAGACAAAATCACCTGTTTTCTTTACATAACATACTGGCAAATCTTCCCATAGAAACACAATTCCTTCATGACTGTCACAACTGAGACTATGCAGAAACAGCAGAGGAAAGGAGAGTGAGACTGTGCAGAACAGCAGTTTAGATAAGAGGAGATAATTCTGCTTCAAGTTAATGCTCAGCAGAGTACCGAGTACATTTCCTCTCCCTTACACAGTCTATGCTCAGTCTAATTTGGTTCTGTTCACAGGAGCAGAAATTATCTCCCATCCTCTCACCTAGATGTAAGACCATTCTGCAATTGAAAAAGAAATAATAAAAATCTGTTCTTCACCCTGGTTTTCCCTGGTCATTGCTCTCTTAGACCAAGTAATCTAAACAAATAATTTCACAATTGTGTTTTTGTGCTCTGTTATCAGTCCTCACATGTGGAAGTAGCCACAAAAGAGCTCAGGTCCTTCTATGAATAGAGGCAAGATTTACATCTCTCTGCCAGAACAGGACTTATCAAAGTTCTGCAGTGTGCCTTGAAAAAAGTCAAAAGACTTTGTCTTTTTTGTCCTCTAGTTTAGCTTAGTCAGCTTCATAAACCTACAGTGCTGTTCATTTTATTTTTATTTCTGTTTCTTTGAGGGGGATGTTTTCTTTGTTGGGTTTTTTGTGTGTATTTTTTTTTTCTGTAAAAAAAAAAAACCCTACATTCTGTACAAAACATAACTTTAGGATATATACAGGAAAACTATTTTGATTTAGTTTTTTAGAATTAAGTTAATGGCATGGACAAAACRCAGCTTCTTCCCAAGAGTCAATTAAGGACCACATCTCTAGCCACACACAAAACACTGATTTTACGATGTTCAATACTACCAACAATTAATAAAATTCCTAGCAGGAAATGGAAACAGTTAAAGGAAGCACTTCAAGTAAATACAGTTTATTCTGAGAAAGAGCCAATAGAACAGAACCAATACRGCAAATCTTTAAATAATTTTGAAAGTGACTTTGAAACATTTCAGCCCAATTTTATCAAGATTTCTGCACAGAGAAAGAAGGTGTTTACTGTGTGTATATATTAAGTAAAAGATATCTTCCTAATACGGCATACAGAAGAGTTCAGAAAACTCTAAAGTCTCAGAAGATCTTAGCTTTTCTTGTATCATTTCTCCACTTACTTGGAATGTCACAGAAAAAGGTATCCTTGTGGAAGTTCCAGTCTGCTTGTCTCTTCTCTCTTTCATAGTGATCATCTGACCATCTGTCATCTTGATGACTAAACCAGAATAAAGAATTTTAGTTTACCTTAGCAAAGAAATTATTAAAAGAAGCACCATCCAAATAAGTCACACAGCTTAACAGCTCTTACACATGAGAAAATATGTTTTTACCAATGTGATTTTGGTACACAAAACCTGAAACAGTAATTTAATTTTTTCTTTAAATTAGAGACTTCAAACGAAAGGACATTGAGCCCAGTACTGAAAATATCCATAGAGAAAAGTAAAATCATACGTTTTTTAAAAAAGGTTGCAATGGAAAATATCTAGCCTGATATGAAAGGCCTTAARAACTGTAGAATATTAGATTAGATATTTATTGAAATCAGTGGCAGCATATTTATATAGTAACTTCAGAGCGTACTGGTGAGAACAGACTGTACTTACAAAACCTCCAATAAAACAAAATTAATTTTTACTATAAAGCCTTACCTTTTAGCTTGCTCATCTGCATATTTGAAAGGATAGTTTGCAAGTGTTGCTTTGTACCCTGTGTTTTTCACCATGTTGTTCCATGTGACCAATCTCTGTCCTATGGCMGTCCCTCTGGGTTCAAAACCCTGGGGGGAAAGAAGCACAAAATTCCATTAATGCTTTTCATTCTTCATCTCAAACAGGAGAGCGGAAACACGACCAAARTGATGGATAGCTTTCATTATGAAGCATAATTACTCCAGGCATCTGCTTTTAGAGGTAAAATGCTTTATGACAAGYCAGACAAAATAATGACCGACTGTAGAGAGTGACAAGGGATTAAGGATTCTTGCATCTCCTACTGCTCTCCCTGAGAAGACATGATGATTTAGTCCATCAAATGTTTAACACTTGGCTTTCAGAGGCGGGGCATTCTACAAAGTYCTCTTCTGTATCTCAGTTGTCACTCTTTATTGATTAAGTATKATTCAAAACTGTCAAGTATTTCTTCTCTGTTTCTCCAAGAATAAGGCAAATATTTAAATAATTTTGAAAGTGACTTTGAAACAATTTTAACAACTTGGCTGTTTTGAAGAAATATCCATTACATATAGATATGTACAAATACACATACTACACTATAAATACCTGTAACTTACAGGARGAGTTTATTTTTATTTGAGGGTAATAATTAAATGCCATATTTTCAATTAAAAATTCTGAAAGGTACTCATGCTTAAGGCAATTCACGAAAAGTAAAAAATAAGTGCAATATTTAATAAAATCTGATTTACTTTTAGCGTTTTCAGTATGGCTATCACTTAATTMCCAGAAGTCACTCAGAATCCCCTCTCCTTTAACAGATCCTGGCCTTCATTCTTTGAAACCTGATGCAGAACATATGATTTGTGCTGTACATCTAAAACTGGGATGAATTTATATTATTCAATCTGAAGCAGTTCTGTTGAAGGACACATGACCTAAGCAAAATGCAGAGGGAATGGAAACCAGTGGGCAACATTCTCTGATGGCAACTGCACCTCTGTATTATCMTYTGCTMCTCCAATGTCAAGATTWAATACTGTATCAAYTGCTGTTCTTGCAWTTGCTTGTTTACCGGTTCCACTGGAAAAAACAGCCAACAAAAAATACTTGTTTGACAGYACAACTGATTGATATTGACTTACCAGCAGTGGATCAGAGAAATCTGGAAGATCTGGAACTAGTATTCCCACAAGTGCACACACCACAATGAGCACAGTGCACATGCCCAGGACCACCACGGGCCAGTCGGCGATGAGCGCGGCATAGCTACGGAAGAGGAGCAGGGAGAGGTGCTACAGCAATGAAAGCTGCACACAGAGCTAAGCTATACTTCTCTAAAGAGCTTCTCAGAACAGACTATTCTTTTTCCACAGGATTCTGACAAAAATGCAAGCTTATCCATGATTGCAAACCACTAGAAAAAATGCTTTGTCAAAAAATTTAATGAGAGAAAACATCACTACTTGGGGTTTTTTTAAGCTTAACTATTTTAAAGAAAAAAATCCAAGAAGAAGATCTGTTTTGAAGTAGAACCCAAAGAAAACATTTCCTCAATTTTTAAAATAGTCGTTAAAAAAATATTCAAACCCTACGTACTCATGATCCCTGAAATTTGTTGTAGTTCAAAGATGCAAGGGGTTGGCAACATGATACATAAACTAACCAGCGTTACCTATCTAGTCTTACAGCATAACACCCATCCTTGGATTTTAACACCTGGTTCATTCTAAATTTTATGAGTGAAAGAATTGTTATACGCAAACCTAATTTTCTTTTTTTTTGTGAAATATTTTTATTTTTGTTAATTCAAGAGAAATGTTCAGAAAATTAAATGAAATCAAGACAAATTAATTTCTAAATTAAATAAAGACTTCAATTCATAGMGTTTACATTTCAAAAGCAACAGTGTCTAATACTGGGAGCAAAGAGAGTATAGGAAGTCCCATAAAAGCATTACAAAAGTAATTACAGGCTATGAATCTTTCTATATGAATGGTCTCTGTACACATTAAATATTGATCAAGAAGATCTCCACTCTTATTTCCTCCTCAACTTACACGAAGCATAACATGAAAATTGATATCAGAGAACTCCTTTACTTATTTCTACTGTCTTTAAAGATTATGGCTCTTTCTCAGTTTTAAGAGCAACTTGCTAATCACTTGATAATACTTGATAATACAATTATCAGCTTGACCCAAATTTTATGTCCTGCTGCTAAGAAGGGAGAGATTGTCCATCCCCCCACTCCAACAGTGGGTTCCCAGTGYTCTGACTGCAAAATCAATGGCATAAGCAAGCTTATTCCTGTTTTTCCATAGCATGTGGAAATAGGCTYTTCTAGGGGTCTAAGTAGAGCTTTGAGGAGCAAGGAAATCCAAAGCACTGGGTGTTTCTCCATTTCCCATTAAGTAAACATGGAATAATTCTGACATGCTCACATAGGAGGTTAATTAGCAAAATCTTGAAAAGCAATCTGAAGTCAAAGTTTTCATTAAAGTCAATCACAAAGGGGCAGCTTGCCAAATGAGCAATTGTACAAAGTAGAAGTGAAGGGAAGTAAATGACCTAATAGAATTTTCCTATTTATAGGACTAAATGGTTTTCTAAACACCAAGCTAGACTGACTAGCCATTACAGACATTTGCTCTGAAGTCATAAAAGTTATACTCGAAAGATTTATTTTCCTATTCATCACTACTGCCAGATCTACCACTTTGACATGTTGTCTCTACGGTTCCATTCTCAGCTGAGTTCTTAAATTAGGTAAATTCTTTCARCTGTAAAAGAAACTCTGTCCTAAGTGTTTCATGTGATAATAAACCACATACAGAGAACAGTGAAGTGTTTGTTTACACTTGCAAATTTCTCCTCTTTCTTTTACCACATACTGAAATTAAGATAAGCAAAGCTGACCTGGGCTGACAAAAGGACTAACTATTTCTAGTTGTACCTGTCTGACCATTATTTAGTGCTGCTGAGGGCTCTAGCTGCAACCAAGTTGGCCAAAACCACAGTACATAGCTAAAAAGGTGGTAAGTTTTTTATTTTTTACCCATTAAAAAGCTGTAATATGAGTTTAGTTACATTTTTGTTCCTTTGTGAGGAGGAAGCCACCACCCTGATAGACTGGGCATAAATGACCAATTGCATGAAAATGCCTGAGTCCAGGGGGAAAATGCTCAAATCAATTCCTCAGTGGAGTAATCACATTCAGAAAGGATATCCTTAGTGCTAAGCACATCCTTTAGTACTTTTCTAAATCAGGATAAACACCCCCCCACTTTTGGATGACTGATTAAAACTATTTTTTGGTTATGCATTGATCTAGACATAGAGCCACACTATACCTTCTTGATTTTTTCATCCAAAACTATTCCAGCACTGAATGATGAACTCACATAAGTTTGACACTTRGTGAAATACCACTTTTTATGCCATTTTGCCCTGTTTTCAGTCTGTTAGAATGGTACTCGTTTTAGCTAGCTATGTACCATYAAAATACATATAGGTTTCATTAATTTATTTTCTCCTGATGTCTTTCACACACACCTAAAAAAGGTTTGGTTTGTCTTTAGTTGCTTTTTTTAAATTAATGCTTTAAGTAGTTCAAAATGCTTAGGAGATACAGTAAATCAATCTATATTTAGCACCAGTAAAAGCATCCCTGCTATCAAGCAATTTGTCCAAAGGTGATCCAAGACCTCAGATGTTTTCWTCAAAAGGAGAAGGTAAAAAAGAGMATGTTTAGGTTCTTTTCCTGTTTTAAGCATAATATGTGGCTAATGACAAACTTTTCMATTCAGGTCCTATATACAGGTGTCCTCAGGTCCAACCACTTCTCAGGCTCATAYAGACAGAAATGTACCATATATAGTTTCTGTATTGCAAAAAGGTCACTATGAACAACAGATATTTCTGTGACCCAGATCATAKCAACACACAGATTTCTTTAACTCAAAAAAGACACTTAACACACACAGGCCTGCTCTTTACTGAAAGCAAATCCTGAAGACGGATTGTGTTTTTAATGTATTTTCACTTGAGATGGTTACTTGTTGCCACTCTGATGCACTGACAGTTTTAGAGACAATGCTCCGTTATTTCCTCTGACCCTACCATGCTACAGAGCCTACACAATCCAAACTCAGCATTCTAGGTTGCATGGGGTTTTAGGATGAATTAAAAAGAATTAAAAACTACTGAAGAAATGTTCTGACCTTGTCTGTCAGGTTTGTTTGTCACTACTGATGATACAACAGGCTACTTCTCAGAGCAAATCCCTAATCAAAAAAGTACTGAGGCATGGTGTATCCAGGCACAGATTGTAAYAAAAATGCCCTAAAATAGTTGGGAAACAAGAAGCATTGAAACCTGCATAGATTTTTAAATTCTGGCCTACTATTAATGAGGATAYTGCTTTTCTGTCTGTAAATTGATATCCTGCATGTTCTCTACCCTTCTTGCTCCCCCAGGATTCACAGATGTGTTATTAGGGATGTTGAAGAACTTGGCCCTGGCTCCTTGTTTCAGTGTTTATTTAGGGACCCACTGCAGGTCAATTTTTCTAAATGTTGTTAGACCTTTCTGATACTATCTGCCTCCTGGGTTTCCCATGGCAGTTGCAGGAGTATACTCTCCAGTGCCTAAAGAAACACTTTAAAAATCTRATTTAATTTTAATGTTTTTTATTTTCTTTGAATATTCCTTATTCTTGTTTTGTATGGGGAATAACAACTTTGCCATCACCTCATCTACCAACTTCATAATTCTACAAACCTCAGCTATGACAGCACTGATCCTTACCTTTTTGGTAACTTGAATGGTCTGGCTGGCCTGAAAGAAGAGAAAAAACCAGAGTAATTGAGAATGCATGAAATATGCATACACACACCAATTTGTTTAATTATTCTCATACATGGGTAAGCAAATAAATTAKAAAAATCAGATATTTTAGGATATGAATTATTTTGAAAGGCCCACAATCATAYTCAATTGAGTCTTTGCAAACAAGTAGTTCAGAGAATAATTACAGCTACAGACAGCTGGGTTTTCAAAAGTGGAATCTTATGCAGCTGATTTTTGGGATTACTATTCTAGAGGCTTTTCCAGTTTTCAACAAGAGACCAAATAAATTAATATGCTAAAAATTCAACACTACCGAAAATCATGAAAAAGTTTGCACATGATGGCAACAGACAACCACAATACCATGTTCTGACTCTAATTCACAGAACTTCATAGTTGCCTTTTGTAATTCCATTACAAAAAAACTGTTTTGGCCATACATTCTGTCTTGCCATAACACAGGAAATAGAATGACATAGGATACCCCTGTAAAATATTTTTATGCAAGTTTTTGTTACTTCTTAAAATCTAACATAAAGTATATTTTGAGGAGGAGATAGCAAACCCAAGTGAAAATTATTCTTATCTAACACTGTTCAGTGGGCACTTCAATTTCTTACCTACTGGACCACTAAGATTCACATGAATTTCACTTAAAGAAAACTTCATGAAGAATCTGCAAGTCAATTCAAGATTGTGACATCATAAAATCACTCAGAAGTTGTAACCATACAACAGCTTCAGTTAAGTTATGGATTTGTTTTACCACYAAGGACACTTTTAATATTACTTCTTTAAAAAAGTATGGAAAGCACTGACTTAAGAAGCAGGTACTCACATAAAATAGATCACTTAGTAACATCACACTGAGGTTACCAAAAGCATAGATTTGTATGCTTTCACACACAGATAAACAGTTCAAACTTCAGACTCCTCAGAGATTTTTTTCGAAAAACTTAATCCACTACGTAGAAATGAAATCTACTGTTCTTCAAAGCAGTAGGAGTTGTTTACTACTACACAGTAYTAAGATTTTGCTCCTTTCAGCCATGAGGAATTAGGAGAAAAGCAGAATAACCTGCAGTTGTAGAGTAACTCAAGGATTAARGAAAGGTATAGACAAAGATTCTCTGTTGAATAAGTCACAAAAAATTAAATTCATGAAGTGTCACCAACTTTCAGACTAGGTGCACATATCTGACTTCCAGAGGTATTGAACGTACCCGATTTTCCAACTGATGCTAAAAACTTCTGGTAGCTCTACAACAGACTTACCAGCAGCCAGAATGTAGACAAACCCAACTGATCTAAGTTCTGAAATTACTTTAAACAGTAAATTCCCTGAGGTTGAAAAGAAGTTGTGGCAGGCTTAGGGGACTGCTCATTTGATCTACAGCGTCAACCACAAAACCAACTTTTCCCAACTCAGGGATGGAGGATCAGAAACCAGGTACTGAAATCAAAACTCATTCAACTTGGAGCTGAAGTGAGCAGTAACAGGACCCTGGATGGAGAGAAATTCTTAAACAGACAGTCCCTTTCATTAACCAAGGCAGAGCACACGCTGAATTTGCCTTCTTGACTGTATGGAAAAGGGGGCAAAGCCATAGTGTTGGGATTAACAGGTTTTTTTACTGCAGCACAGAYTCCTGGTTTTTCAGATGGGAGAGAAATATAAACAGACATACTTACTGTTAATAAGATGATTAAAACATTAATTTCTACCTYTCATTTGTAAAGATCTGAATTTCCTTATATATGCAGTCACTTGTTTTTGTCTGTGCCATAATGGGCTCTTGCTGTGAGTAATGGTATCAGACAATGCTTTGGCACAAGCAGAGCCACCCAATGACAATGATCAGTACAGGCTTTGTATTTATAATGGCTTGTATAAAGATTTCTACGACAATTCCAGTTTATATTAGCAGAYAAAATTGTTTTCTTCTGCATGGGAGCTACTTTAAAATTATATTTGCCTAATTTGGTTTACACAAAGTGGGTAAAAATACCAACACAATCATTTCTCATCTGCCCCCTGTCCCATCAAAACCAAACTACATTTCCCTCTGTTTCCTCCACCTGCAAAATATATTCAGTGCTGAACAAACGATGATGATTAAGTTCTTCAAAGTTAGGGAGGGTTAAAGGTCACACCTGCTATCAAACTGTTTTGTTTTGAAAAGCATGCATTGAAAAAACCTGGGTACACCCGGGTGAATTCCAGCAGTGTAACCAATCCCTTGCAGCTGTTGTGATGACTCTATTATATTRGTCAATAGGAAAAGTTATCCCTGAAAACTATGCCCCAAAATTCTTTAGTTATGCTCTAAAATACAGAAATGCATGGCAAAACCAGAGCTTTCCTACTTAATAATGTAGCTGTATCTAATTTTTGAAGTATTATACTTTCATTGAGCCAGTTTAAATAACACCATCAGCCTCCAAAAAAAAAAAAGTGTGGACAAAAGAGCCCTCATCAGTTTTCATGAGAAAGAAATGGTGAATTCCACTCTTTTGCTGGGACAAAAGCCAAGTTGATCTGTGTATTAAATTACCTTTGTACTTGGTTCTCACAAGTCTGATAAAAAAGGTGGCAATCACAGTTGTTTGTGACAAGATCAGCACAACCAGGTTACTGCACAAACTGCAGTCTCTGATTAAAATCTAATAAACACTTTGAACCAAGAGGGGAAAAGGGAAAGAGGAAGAAAAAGACAGGATCTATTCTATCACCATTTACTGAGAGTGTCAGCCCCTGCTCAAGACATGCTTTGCTCCATCCTGTCTTTTCCTAGTGGCAAGTTTTTACACAATTAAGAAATACATAAAGAGAAGACATGTACATCGGTTAAAACCCCCAGATGTTTCTCAGYATGAAATGTATTTTGGATGCCCAGCATGTTTCTGTGTAACATGCTGAAAAGCAGGAGTGGTGCCTTTAAAAAGGGCTGCTATAACACCAGCAAAGTTACTCTTGGAAATAACTGAGTTTCAGGAGGATTGATCAGCTTTGGACTGTACTACTACAGGGCTAATTATTCAGATTTCCAGCCTAAATAAGCACTTAATAACCTCAGTGGTAATTAAGCACAAAATAACCTCAGTGTYTCTATGAGTATTTTAAACAGTGAGGTAGTAGAAAACATTTGTTCCTTTGTGCACAAACCTACTGGAATAGGGGCAGTTAATAGGTATAAAAAACATGATCACATTACATATTTTTCAATATGAGAAAGACAGTGACCARTGCTTGAGCTTCCTGAAGGGGAACACACTGTGCCATGTGGCAACATCCTGACTTTGGGTTCCCAGGGAAGCCAAAGTCTACGTTGGATTACAGCACTGAATGAGCTTTCTCATGGAAGTCAACAGGGTATATCAGAGAGGGGAGTTTGATCCTAATTTCAAGCATCACACTGGAAAACAAGCTTTTGTAAATCCTATGTTTTATTAAATCTAGTTCATAACCTTCAAGTCATCTGGACATCACAGGGCACAAAGCAGTATTTCAAWACATGTCCCTCAGCATGGGACTTAATAACACAATGGCTGATTTACTTCATATGCAGCGTGTTTCATTAATCTAAAGCATTTCAGGRAAATAAAAACCTGAGTGTGTCAGGGGACAATAAAAGTATCTAGATATTCCAAGACACTCTTTTTCAGGCTTTCTTCACAAACCTCAGTTGTGAGAAAGGTATGAAACAAGCAACCCCCTGGCCTCACACCCCAAGGAATCAATGCTTGCTGCTCCCTTAGCAGGTGCAAGAAATCCTGCAGAATGCAGCCATGAAATAGAAAATCAGGAAAACAGGCTGTGTTTTGAAGCATACTCTGAAGAGTCTTCTAGCTGTTGTGAAGCACCCATCATTTCAAAAAAGTGTTAAAAAGGCAGCTATCAATARCCTAAGAGGTTGAAAGACATATTAATATGATTTTAAATAGGAACATTCCTGCTTACACTTAAAAGTAATGTCAGTTGGGGTGTTTTTTAGTCAGTTAAAACATTCCAAATCACCTTCAACAACTTATCCMAACATTACCTTCCTAAAAATCCTATTACAATTCTGGATATTGCTCTGGCTAAACATTTGATTTCTGATTTATGAAATTTCACTTAGCTGCACTTAATTTCTGTTTCACCATGTGCAGATGTAGAGACTGGAACTCAGATACAGAAGGGCTTTTCCTCTTTTTTTCCTTGCAGGAACAACAAGCCACTTAAGACTTCAAGCTGAAATTAATGCCTACCAGCCTGACATGGGGCAGCACAAAGGCACTGCCTGCGATTGCTGTGCCCTGTTTTTAGGTGTAAGGAAACAACAAACAGCATTGGATACATCTGGAACTGTCAGTGYGGGTGCTTCTCCTCTGCTTCATTCCTGGGAGACAGGAGCTAAGGGAAGCARAAGCTGCTCTCCCAGCAATGATATCCAGCACCATCATTTCAGTGCTGAGCTGCACAAAAATTTGGAAATGAATGTACGGCTTACTGATATTTATCATAAAGGATTTACAAAATATAGAATCATGGAATATYGTGAGATAGAAGGAACCCATCAGGATCACTGATGTCCAACTCCTGCCCCTGCACAGAACAACAGATTCATTTTGCACTCTTGCATTTCACTTGAAGATTCACTGGAGTCAAAAACTGTAAGTTGCAATAAATAACTGTATTTACTGAAAAAAAAAGACTCTCCAAGGATTATGAGGTGTTTAACCTCAATGCTTTACTTTGCCAGAGGGAAACAATTCCCTTTGTTGGTAGATCTGGTTACCAGAAGYTATAAAATGTAGCTTTTTGTCATTATTATGCTCCTGGATAAGCTAAATCCCTGCCAGATAGAATGAGATATGCATCATATTGTACATTCTCCATCAGAACACACAATACAAACTAAATCCCTGCACAGGAAGAAAATTCTCATGTTTTCAGAATGTCACTGACCTAAGAGAACAATCTGAATTGCTCCTAAATATCAAGCTACTTTTTGCTGTTAGATCAGCTATAACACCTATGTGCTTTATCATTTTAACAATCACTCAGAAACAAATCCAACAGATTAAGTTGCCAAAAAGTTTCCATAAGCCTCCCAATTTAATATTTTTGCTATGACGAGCAGTTTTCCATTGTTTTAATAATGTATTCTATCTAGATGTTTTTTAAACATGCAGTGTTCATTGTATTTGTCTGCATTTAGCTTTACTTGTTTACATCTCTAAGGAACAGGACAACCCATAGCAAAGGAGACAGAGGATTCAGTTTTCTGCTAAGTTGCTTTTTTAAGGTTTTATTAAAACCAAGAAGAATGCAACTTATTTTCATGGGTTTTTTCCCCACATAAAATATAAGAGAATAACCCAAAAGGATTTTGTATTTTTTGRAGTCTACATTATCAGGGTGAAATGATCTGAAACTAACTGCTATTTCATCCCATTAAAATGTGTGAAATGTCAATGCTGGACGTGTGAAATGCAATGTTGTACCTACAACTATTATTTTGTTTAAAATTAAGCAAAATGCAACTTAGCAGACCAAAAATCGATACACTATTTGGCAACGGTATTAGAGATGTCAATTCACATTTCTKCAGCTGAGACATCAAGCTTTATAAAAGTTCTTATCTGCTTTTTCTGTGTTCTTACCTACCTCTTCAATTCCARCTGAGCATCTGCTCTATTTTCACAGATAGGAGCAAACAAGACTGCCTTTCTGTGAGGAAACCAATTGTAAGTAAGGTGCCAACAATAAAATGATTGTCTGTGTGATTCTTGCTCTGCCTGATTTAAATTTAGCATAAACCCGTAAGCTTTACTGACCTACAGTATGCCCACTGGCTAAAGCCCCACAGAGTGGGGCAAACCCTATATATTTAACTAAGCCAGCATTTCACTCACTTCCTTTCTGCTATGAAAACAGTAAATTTTACTAACCTATTCTGTAAAAGTAACAGGGAGTTTTGACATCTCCCATGGACAAACTTCTGGCTCATGCCAAAGTAAAACAGGGAAATATRTTTCCATCAAGGCACCAGAGATGGGAAAAAGTCAGTGCAATCCTATTAGCATCCTTCATGTGTGTATTTTCATTTGGAAGTTTAGTAACAGTACTGGGAGGAATGTCCTAGGAAGATGGGTTGAGGACTTTGGACTTGTCTARTTTGGAGAAAAGGAAACTGAGCAGTGACCTCATTGCTCTCAACAGCTTCTTGAGGCAGGGAAGTGGAGAGRTTATCTCTTCTCCCTGGGATCCTGTGCTGGGACATGCAGGAATGGTTCACAGCTGAGTCAGAGGACATTTAGACTGGACATTTCTTTATCTAGAAGGTGGTCAAACACCTCACCAGRCCCTCTCAGGAAGGGCTGATGTCCCAGTCCTGTCAGTGTTCAAGAGGCATTTGGACAATGTCCTTAACAAGATGCTTTAACTACGTCAGCCCTGAAGGGGTCAGGCAGCTGGGTCAGGTGATCCTTGCAGGTCCCTTCCAACTGAAGTAGTCTTATTTTATTCTAACCCTGTATGATTCATTACATACTAAAATGAAAACTTTTATAAATTTACAGCATACAGGTGATCTGAAACTGAAATGATCCTATTATAATAGTTTCCAAGGCTGAGGGGATTGTTGGGTTTTTCCGCCCTCTTCTTTTCCTCACTGCTCCATAAGGATGGTATCCACATAWGAGCCCAGGATTTACTGACCAAGTCYTCAGTTTAAGGTTCTTAGAAACCCRTTCTKGCAATACTGACTTCTAATGTCTTCTCTCTTTCATCTTCCACAACTGACTAAATATTATCAACCACAAGGAAAGTTGGCTCTTTTCCTTTATAGCATCTACTTGGTTCACTTGTCTTGAAAAGACATTAAATCATCTTCTCTGTAGGAAAATCTGAGAGCATATGAAGGAGCCAAGTCATACAGACCCTCCAAACACTTTTCTTGTATTCTTCTTTCCTAAACTTTTCTCCAATGAGCGTAGTCACTTTTAAACATTGCTCCAAAACTGTCAATAAGAAGATTGCCATCAAGCATACTTCAACTGGATTCTCCCTGCTTTAAATGGCAAAGTTTATACACAATTTACAGTATACACTTCTTCAAAAGATTTAACTGAAGTTATATATATTTTCCTTAAACTTCTGAAGCGCTGAAGACAGGACCACATACAGCACTGCCTGGCAAATTAAACAAAAGTCCTGAACTATTAAAGAGAATAAAAAAAAAAAAAGCTTAGTAAAATACCACCATGAATCATTATTTGAAAACAAGCCAACAGCTAATTTGGAGCAGACTAATATTATTTCAAGATCCTTCACAAGTCTAAAACCATTAGTCTTTTCTCTTTTCTTGGTAATTACAGTGAAATTAATAGATATGTTCTGGGATTTAAATGATGRCTAGAGTGGTTTTCAACATTTTTACTGGCAAAAAGTCCCTTCCTTAGAAATATTTTATTTCAAAGCTGTTTTTATTACACTTCCCAGTTGAACAAAGCAACGCAAGGTCRTGGCCACATCTTGTATTTCTCTGACAGACAGGAAATCAGCATGACCCAAGGAATCACAACATACACAGAAGAAAAACCCCATCTCATGGTACCAACCAGAATGAAAATGTCCAAGAGTGCCTATTTTTATGACAGTATCTCTCTACACAGGCTGAAGTGCAGGTTCTTATAGGCATTAATGACTGACATTAAGCACATGCAAGTTTGGCTCTGGAGYAGGAAGACTTAGAGCGTCATAAATCACAGCTCAACTGGTCCATGCTTCATTCTTCCTTCCTGTGCAGATATAAAACTCTGTGATTGTAAGTCACCARGGGGTTCAGTTTTGCTCTCAGAAAACAGAGAGCTTTTCTAAAGATAGACTAAAAGCACTTAAAATTTCTGCAAATTATTCATCTAACTATGGGTGCAAACAATAGTTTTTATCTTTCTGCATTCAATCTCTTGCAGGAAATGAAAATACTGTTACTTAAGATCTTTGTTCTAAATTTAGTCAAGTATGGCTCTTCTATGTTGAACTCCTGTTCCAATATCTCTGGATTTAGTAATTTAGAATGCCATAATTTTAAGTGGTATAAAACAAACGTGTATTCAACACAATTAATACATTTCAAAGGATTTAATATGTAATTGCACAAAGAATATTCCATAGCTTTTACTAGTGCTAATGAGAACTTGTACATATATAGTGCAACATTATCTGGATCTCCTGACATAAAATTTGTTTTCTATGCTCAGTAACAAGCAAGCAAAAAAAGGGGAAATATTTACTGAACATTTAAGGTTTCCAGTATTGTACCTAAGACCCTAAAAAAGCACTCTAGGRTTGAACAGACTATAAAACAGATTTAACATAATCAAAGCTGTTCAGCAAAACATTTGTAAAAGTTCCTCCATTTGACAGAAAAAACTAAACATCCTACAAACTGGAAATATAACATAAGAATTTTGAGGCAAGGTATCCCATTAACATGCTAGAAAATACGTGAGAAGTGGCAGAAGTGATACAAATAAGCTTTTCCAGTCCAGTACATAAATCTATTTATGATTTTACTAGAAAAGAACAGAAACACGCCCCTCATTTGCAAATACGGAGGCTAAGCTCTCTGAAATATGATCAGGATTTCTACCTGTAACTTCCCTTACCTCCACTGATCTCATCTCATTTCTATTTCACATTGATAGTTCAGGCTTTAAGAGTTTTCTTTTTTCAGTAGAATCTCACTGCAATTTTTGTGTAGCAAAATCAATGCCAAATTTCTCAGGTACCCTCTGTATGTCCCTCTTGCACTGTGTTTGGGGTTTTGCTTTGTTTTGCTGTTCAAGCACCACTGACCAATTAAAAGCATGCACATCAATTAATACTCACTAGGAGATGAAGACAACACTGAAGTATCAGAGAAGAACAAAAAATTATTTTGGAAGGAGCTAGAGACAGACAGTGATGGTAACTCATGAAGAGCTTTCTAAAGGCGATGCTGATCATTCTGCTCTTTCCCCCATCAGAAGGAAGACTCAAAACTTTCAAGTAGGAATACACAAATCCTTCAAAACCCATCTCTTAGAGAGTGATGAAAATCAGGTCATGCATAGTTTGGACTGTTGTTCTGTGTTGTCTGGTGTGTCTTATTCACATTTGAACTTTACTACAACCTCCTACTAAATTAGAAGTACATGCAAACAACCATAMATCATCAAAACATTCCAGAAAACTGACATAATTTKAGATGTTGTGGGGTTTTTCTAAGTGTACTGAAATGCTCAGTGTTAAAAGTCATCTCAAACCCCACACGTATTAACTCTTTTCCAGAATGAGCACAGCTCATTGCTGGTTTTCCAGTCAATTTAGTCCAAAAGAAAGGAGCCATAGTTTTTTATGGTTTTCCTCCCATTATCAGCTTTACATCTTCTAAAGACAGCAGTTCAAAGGCCCAATAGATTGCTAGTTATGAGTGAGCTCTTCTGTTCTTCAGGGAAAGGTGAGGGACACAGGGCAYGGGAAATTCATCTTCAAGCACACACATGACCTTGAATTCCCTAAGGAGTAGCACCTGCAGGGCAAAATAACACCCAGGCTGGTACTCAGCTGCACTCAGACCAAAGCATGAACCTTCCAAGCACCACCTTCCTATGGCAAAAACGCTTGATTCCAAACACTAGAAGTCTAGACAAACACTAATGTTTAATTAGTACAATAAAAAAGCCTGCAAAAATCCCTTGGAGAGCCCAGAATGACAGGGGGTTTTTTGAAGTGCACTTAATACTTTCTTAGTCATGCTATTTTTAATTTGGTCAGCCACCAAATTAYAAATGGCATTTTTATTTGTATTCTGGTCTCTGTGTGTCAGCTCTTTGCTTTCAGCTCTAGAAAGTGCAGCAAGTTGTTCGCGTAGCCAACAATGCACGGGAAAAGTATATTAATTAATAAAACCTGAATAAAACTCTTAAGGTATCACACTCAAAGATCATGMAAGAGTAAAATAAAAATGTGTGAAAATGAAGCACAGCTCAAATTAGACTGACACGAAAAATTATTTCAAAGAAAAAGAACCAGTTCATTTGCTCACAGGGAACATCTACTTCTCCACGTGTGCACAACAGAGAATCCAACATTTGGACTCAGATGGATGCTCAACTATATCAAAATCCCAAGTATGCCACTGGGTTGTTAATGCTTCATAATAAGAAGAGGAGAAGTCCTATTTTGGCATAGAATAAATGGCTTAAATGAGAAWAGAGCCATAATTTTTGTTTTTATTGTTTCAGGAACTCCTGATCTATAGCATGAATCAAAAGATTTGCAACACCTTGAATACTGAATGAAATGATAGTAACAGCTTTTGTCTTTTAGTTGCTAAAGGTTGATAAAACATTTCAGAAATCTCACTTTCAGAAACCTGACCTAAAGGTTTCTTCTTAAAGATTTCTATTTTTAATCTACCTAGAGGAAGGCAGAAAGGCTCCTTTATTATTTTTTARATCATTATATGAGTATGTATTTTGTACAAAACACGTTAGTATAACAAGTCGTATAAAAAGTGCAAACAAAAATACCTTTTAATGCATCAAATAAAGCAGAAGCTAACAACTTTCAAAATAGGACAGGTTGTTAAAAAACCTCCATGGAAAAATTTCTGTGAACAGTTCAAGTTGCTGAAATGAGGATAYTTGAAAATATTTTATACACATGTATACGCAAAATCAGCACTGCAAGCCATGCAGAATGTACTAGATAACAATTATCCTTTTCCTGGAATCAAGCAGGGAACTGTTTCATAACGAAGTCTTGTTATTAAGATTGGTATTTGGCAAACATTCCCTTGCTTTCTGAAAAAACAGAAGATTTTTTTTTCTGGTTCTTATCTTTATGCCAAATAACTAGAAGGAAAAATCTAAAATGGTTAAGAGGCAGCTGTACTGTTCTATCCACACTTCACAGCTTTTGCATTTTTATAGAGCTTATTTTTAAAGTATCAAATAAAGTGTAAGTATTCATGTATATCTACAGGTCTGTTTGAACAGTGTGTGGCACAGAACTCTGAGACACAGCAGAACCCAGAGTCCCAGAACCGCCACATAAATCTGCAATGCCAAAACACTTCAAAAGAAGGTTTAAATCTAACTGAAGGCAAGATGTACAATAAGTCTGGATGCTTCACCAGTTTCCTGACGCTGTTTTTTGCCTTCTTTAAAATATAAATTGGTCTAGCAAGCCAAAACTTTGAATCCAGCAATTTAAACTAACTAAGCTTTGGGAGCTAAAACCTCCAAAGTAGGCTGGAGGGGGGGATGAGGAGCAATTCTTAAATTTTAGCCAAAGTAAGGATTCTGTGGAGCTTTAAACAGATTTTATACTCCTGTTCCAGCTTGATATGATTGCATGATCATGGAGAGATCATCCCATAAATCCTTTCAGCCTTTTTTTCCCCCCCCCAGACAATTCAGATGCTTTTAAGAACAGTTTGCCTTACTTGGCTGCTTTAGTCAAAAGCACTAACAGTATAGTCTAAAAAAGTAAGTAACAGTGGGTGACACAAAACAGGTTCACCCTGAGCCATGAGGGCTTATTTGAATTTATTGTTTTGATACTGCAAAAGTGCAAGCACTGCACACGCAGGCTGTCTGGAGCATTTTCCTTAACAGCAGCACCCRCAGTTCGTTCCCAGATCCCTGACCTCTTCTGCCCTACCTTTTGTCTCTGAGTCCAAGACTTAAGTTTTCTAAATTTTATCACCAGAGAGATTCCAGCAGAGTTGGCATCAAGATTAACAAGCAYATAGGTAGCTTTTAACTGGTGTTTTCCCATTAATAAACTTCCCATTCATGTCCAAGGGAAGCAATCCAATTTGGTACCAGAGACACCACCACTGTTATTCCATGCCTTCTGCAATCGTGAGATGACTTCCTGAATGATTTCCATGCATCCTTCCCCTTCTCTCCTATTTACATGCATACATTCCTATATGAAGAAGAGGTTTTGAAAAATACCAGGAAAGACTGTTAAGAGTTTTCYGGCTTTTTAAAAATGGTAGTACTTAGTTCTCCTAGGGAACTATGCAACTGTTTACTATTTATTTTATCCTCCTTTCATCCCACTAAGCATGCTACCGGGCTGCACAATTTTACTTTTCCTTGTAGACTCCTAACTCTGGTGCTTCCAGTTGTTATGAATCAATCTTCATGCTTCTTTCACAGCCTTATTTGGTTGGTTTTCCCCATTTCTACTCCACCCTGGTGAAGGCTGCTGATGACTACAGAAGCAGGTGGCAGCACAGGAGGGGCAGTAACTACGTATCTTACAGTGAGTCTAAGCCCCCAGGTGTCTTGAGATACATAAGTGCATTCCAGCAAAAAGRGATACTTCAGCATGAGCTCTCCAAAGGGGCAGGGTAGGGGGAATAAAAAAATCATCCAACAGTACTGAAGAGAATTAAATGTGTCATGCTCCTACACAGGTAAATTTAGAAATGGTTAGAACACAAATCAAGCCCCCAGACAACTGCATTCTGATATGGAGAGATGGCTAGAATTTCCCAGGGAGTGTTTCTGTGGTCAAGATATTATGGGAACTGAAAAAAAGAGGTATGAACATGTTGACCTGAGCTACTTCTTAAATATGTGCACAAAATAACAGGAGTAACTCTACTCAAGATCTTCCAACCTGAAAAAAATATCTAAAATCATCATTAAGAATCATTATGACCAAATGTTGACTTTTTTACAATAGAATTTTTTACCACAATCATGCTGCAAAACACCAATCACTAAAACTATTTTCTTTTATGCTACAGAATTTTTCCCCAACCTCAAAAAATTAACACTTCTCCAGACTCTCAAGACATGGTGGATAGATGACATTTCCATGTAATTTAGTTAAACTTCAAAGCTCTACAGAATTCCAGATCCAGCCAGCTTTAAGAGGATAGGACAAGTGTGGCATTATTTCAATCTGTCTTTACTCACTTCAATCTGCAATGATATACCAGAGCCACATTCCTTTAATATTAGGTCACTGACAAATGTTAAGCCTTGGGCTTCAAAACCTGACAAAACCTGTTGTGCTAAAACAATTGGTTACCTGCCCAGAGCTGTAAGCATCAGTGACAGTCTGCAAAAAGTGTTCACCCTGCTCTATCTAATCATATCTTTCCCCCCTTCTTAAAATTATAACRATATTTGAATGCAGTTTTAAAAATAGAAAGAAGCTAAATTAAGTGTKGTTTGACTACATAGTGAATTTAACTAATGTACTTTATGAGAACCTGCATGTTAAATARCCCTGTTAAAACATGCACATTTATAAAGCTGGATGATTTCCAATGAACCTTGTAATAAAAATACCTGGAGAAGAAGCTGCTGTGCAGATTTTAAGCTCAAACTGCAATAAAATTAAGAGTGTGGAACAATGAACACATTGAAATATCACACACCTAAGTGTTACTCTTCTGTTTACAGGAAGTTACCTGAGCACATCAAAATTGAATACACATTTATCACCTCTCCTTTTCAGCACTGCCAAATAGCTACAAATGAAAGAGTTTGATTCTTCCTCAGTGCACATCCATCCACCTGCAATGCTGCATCCAGTTGCTCCCAGTTTTACCATCTCCCAACATGTCTACATTGACAGTGGCTTCTCTGGGTGATAACTTCTTAATGCAATGAGAGAATATGGTATATAGACACACCTTGCTGAGTATGGAGAGAGAAAAGAAGTCTTTGGTTCCATGCTAAGTGACAGTCAGATCAGTATACACTGTATACACTGTCCATTAATGCAGGCAGTTTACAGAGTGAAAAGGCATGGAAGCAGCCCAGTAATCACCTGATAGGGATATGCAGAGTATGCCAAAAGATACAGTGGGTTAAATAAATATAGGTGCTTTAAAGATTGGGTTGCATCATTATTTTGACTGCTCGYATGTAAGTAGGGAACTGAAAAGTAAGGTTTGCCAGTAAGACAAACCATTTAGCATCAACCATAATTTCATTTACAAATAATTCGTAATTTCTGTACATTTTTGTAGAAGTGTATGATATGGCAAGAAAGCGCAAGATGAAAAACCATTGTCTTGGCTCAAGAGCCCAATCAGAGCAGTTCAAACAATTTTTGTGTCTGTGAAATGAGACAGAAAACATTATTTTATCATATCCAGAAGAAATTTGCACAGTTTTTATTTCTAGACTAAAACCAGAAACCCAGACTAGGGATGGCATTTGTTCTCCTACTCACGGCCCAGGAATACAGATGAAGTTTAACAGCCCTGTTGCACAGGGAGCAAAAACAGTGAAATCAATGCAACCATTCTGACAGTTTGAAAAGTATGACTGATCCTACAATAGTTCAACTTCCTGCATACCTTTGCATAAAAAATTATACAACATCTTTGCTTGACATTTAAACAAGTACAGAGTGGAAAAAACATCTCTGATTGTAAGCAGTTCTGACAACTAAGATTTTTTCCATTTGTAAGTGGAATAACTGGCAGGAAAAAGCTGATTTGTGCTCTGTATTATCATCCCTATTTTCATCTGCTTTTACCTTAGGAGAAAAAAGCTTTATTCACTTTGAGTTTTTCCACATTACATGTTTTTCCCACTCTGGTACTTTTAGGAGTTTAAAATTAGCCCATATATTTCGTCAAGACAAAATCATTGTAACTGACTAAGAAACACTTACAGCTCCAAGTTCTTGAACAAGGTTGCAGATGTTGGAGAACAGGGAGAAGGACAGTTCTTAATGATCCCATGAAAACCCACCCCTTTTAGCCCAACTGCAACTCAGACAAAATAAGAACCTTGCTTGAAAGCTTCCAAGTGTCTTCCTTMAGTGGGGAGTTTGGTTTTTAGAAATTGCCTCAGACTGACTGATTTTGCCCAGGACCAGGAGACTGTAAAACGTTTTTCTTGTGTTTGTTGCTTCTGGAAGCTCTGGAACTCCAAAGCTAACAAATATTAAGAGGTAGATTCTTATAAAATGGAGATCAGAAAGGACTAAAACCTGGAACAATCCCAARTTTCTCAATCTGAGCACAATTTTGAAGTTTAGCAGATAATCTACACTGAAAAKATATAAGGGCAACCCCCTGAACCAGCTGGCCTGACAAGGGAAAAACACCYTGTACATTTGAGAATAAAATTGTTGAAAGTATTTTTAACGCATCTTTTTAAGGAAATACGTGTTTTTATTGGACTGTGCAGACGTAACAGATCTTTCAGTGTATTCTTAGCTATCTCTGTACTGGTTTGTTTTACACAATAGAGGCGCACCCTGTGTCTTCTAAAAGCGCTAATGAGCTTCTAAACAATCCCCAAGAAGAAAAAAAAAAAAGCTTTTTTTCTTCTCCCAAGAAAGAACTAATTCACACTTCAGAAATATTCATGAAGCCCAGCAAAACAAGTCTTCTGACTTGGTTCCTTCTGGTAATAATAACTTGTTAATGCATCAAAAATTGATCTGTAAAATCACTGGGAAAGAAACCTCGTTTACCTTCCTTTCAGATCTTCTACTTTTGTAAGAAAACAAAATAGYTCTGGGAAAGATTACCCATCCTGAGAACTAAGAAATAATGCAACCTGCTTACCTTATCCTTGCTATGTGYTGCTGCACAGGCTGATGCTGGAAATGGTCAGGCCACTGATGGTGAAGGCAGAAGGATGGGGAGGGCTGAAGACAGCAGGCAGGCTGATAGACAGGGGTGTGTTTTTGGCAAATAGAGGCTGAGTACTCAGTGTGTGGCTGCATGCAGCACGAGGTCATAGGAGATGGTGCTGAGCTGCCAACCACTGAATGACATTCTTGCTTGCTGCTATGGGTACTTAAAGAATGATGGTATGGACAAGGGTGGCAGCATTGCGACAACATCTGCTGAGTTCTTTGGTTGTCTAAAGGCAGAAAGGATGGTTTGATTGTACCATTTAGTTGCAGGCAGCCATTTGGACTTGGTTTTGTTCTTGGTGTTTCCTTGGATGGGAGTTGCTGGACTGTGATGTCTCCATCATTTGCTGCAACAACCCCTGGGCCAGCAGCATTTGACAAGATGCTGCCATTGCTCAGGACCACAGAGTCACTGGTGTCGCTCATAGCCATGCTCCAAGTTCTCAGTGGACACCCRATGTTCCTGAAGAAACAAATAAAGCATAGTTTACACAGCTGCAGTGTCTTCGGACACTCAAAAATTAGATTAACATGAGTAAAATTCTGCTCTGAGCTGCACCTTTCACAACACAGGAAAACAGAAAGGAGTCACCCACACTCCCAGGAATGTTTTAAAGTACTTGAATTTGTTCAAYAAAATGTTAAGAGTGAAGTTACGCCATTTTCAGTGATTAAACCAAATTATAAGTCAAAWTAATAGAGATTTTACAGTGTCTGTGTCACAGCTAACAAGTAATGGCTGCCATGCACAAAACAAGATCAGTGTGCACACAACTAAGCTGTAGCCACTATTTAGAAAAACAGATTTTGGTATGAACAGTATCACCATCCACATCTTGCACTGCAATTTACCTGTATGCTTTAAAAACCTGCAGGAGACAAGCCCACACAATAGAGATTATTTAATAACCAATAATRTGCTGGTTTCAGTAACATCCTTTCCAATTTCTATTAAAAACAMGGCATATCCATGTTTATAAAGAAATTTTGAAATGCCTTATTTGAATAAATCAAACCATTTCAATAGACATATCAAATTTTCTGAATAACAAACTAGGTCTTTAGCAGAAGCTCAAAATGACCTGCTATGAATAATAAAAAGATAGAACACAACCACATGTTTTTCYCATGCTGACAAAAAATTATCCCAGGATTGAATTACTGCTGATTGAGAAGCTCTTGCTTCTCAGTGACATGGATTCCAAAGGCAGTACTTAACRCACCGTGTGGTAAATAAAGGACATTCAAATATTTTCTCCTAAGGTTTTTCAAGCAATATACAGGTAAATGAGAACTATTAACATTGTAGAAGTGACCACAGCTCAAGATCAAAACTCGTGTGAATTGCCCACAGCAGCCAATTTTTCCCACCTTAACTATAACTTTATTTTAGTAAGATAAAAAGGTAAGTTGGAGATCATTATTTTGATAAATAACATGAAAGGTCAAACACTACACTCAGAGTTTGCTACCCAATTTACATGGGCCTGGTGGAGGGGGGAGAAGAAAGAAAAGAAAAACACTAATTATGTACTACTTAGAAGAATAAATCAACACTTGCTGAAAAAACAGAATTAGTTAATTAGAAATGCTTTGACTTTTTAATACAGGATTTAATTAACAGCATTGCAAGTCCAAATTGCAAGGCTTGCATTACAGATGCTGAACTTTGCAGAGAGACATAACATACACAGATTAAGGCAGATAAGCAAGGAAGTTTCTAACTAATTTTGTTCCCTGATACCTTTTCTGAGTGCTCAGAGAGCTAAGCCTGCCCAGCCAGCTGAGCTATTTAACTGCCTGAATGCTAATTCTGAGCAGAAAGTGCTTTGCCGATTGGAATGCTTCCCCTGGCAGCCCCCCACGTTGCACCTCCCTGAGACAGAGCKAAATCCTCCACTTCTGAAAGGAAAATTAATCCTCTGCTATTTGTTCTAGATCATGTGCAGAGCCAGATGCCCTGGGAAAACACTTTCATTAGATAACTGCTCAGAACAGGAGAATATACTGCTTGACAAGCAAATWTCTCCAGCCTTCAATTCCACACATTCCTGCCAGGTACCCCCTCCCCTGGCCCAGCCAARTCAAGCCCAAGGAAGACTTTCTGCTGAGCACAGAGAGCAAATTCAAGGGGCAGCTAAACTTCAGTTTGGTCTGAAGAGGCATATTAGTTGTGTGAAATGCCAGCGCACTTCAGTAGTCTGGTTTTCTCTTGCACTACAAGCACTGTCAAACCTCAGTGGACACAGTGAGAGGTGGACATCAAGGCAGAGAAAGCTCCTCTCCAGGTATCTGGCAGCATTTTAGGAAATCCTGTCTCCTTATTTTTACACTCTCTCACATGAGAGCTAGGCTGCACAGTGATGCTGTTCCATTTGTTTCTAAGTTAGTTGGACTCATCCATATTATYACTTGAAACTGCTGTACACTGATCAAAGTTACTATCTACTGTAATAATTGAACAGAAGGGACAGAGAGATTGCAAACATCTGTTATTTCAGGAAGACACACATCCTTTTGCTTCAGACCCAGGACACTTGCAACATTAATTTATAGTAGCTGTTTTCAATCACTTCATGAAGGAAACCACACATCTCTGTGCCAGGAACACACGTRCCAAACACAGATGCCCAAACTTGCCCGCAGCAGCTGGGCAATCCCAGCACAGACACACGGGCTTGGCCCTTCAGGGTATCTGTGCCCCTTGAGAACACTGACATGGGAATTGTGACTTTTGTCCAGACAGCTCAGCAGCCTCCATTTAATATGATCAAATATAAATGCTCTATTTTCCACAGATGTAATATCTACCTGCGTACCTTTTGTTCAGAAATGTTTTAGAACTACTAAATTTGAAGATCATCAGTACCACAACATACAATTCTGCCTTTGTTCTCCTGTTGAATAAGCAATTCATGAACCATTTCAAAATAAAATTTTAACAGATAGAGCTAATTCTTTCTTTTTACTTAAGACTTAAGGAACTCTTGAGTTCTGTCAATTTTTATGGAGTCTTTTATAGAGAGGCAATGGAAGCACCTGCTTGCCTTGAAGTTTTCTCAATGACACATTAAAGCAAGACTACTTTGCATGCTAAGGTAGCCATCTGATTAARTATTTTATTCAGTCACAGCTATGAAGAACTGGGACTCAAATCAATTCTCTAGAATGTGAGCTGGGCTGTACATTTTCATCTGGTTTGGTAACTTTTCTATTTTGAGTCACTGAATTTGACCAGGCTAATGTCATCTGAGTTCTGTTTCACTCATGTTTGAGGGGATTAAAAATTCTGCACTACAGTACTTCATCTTTTTCAGACTTACGAAAATTTACACCTGAAAGCTTTGAAGCAGTGGACAGGTATTCTGAACAATGAGGTTGCAGTAAACACAGGCTCTAATGCGGGCAGCCCTACTTAATAGTAGATTAGATACAATTAGAAAAAGTGCTAGTCTACACATTTAATACATTCCACATCTCTAGCCGGACACAAGGTATTTTAAACATGATCATCTCTTTAGAAATTATGTCAGCTGGACTGCTAAGGGAAGAAAACCAAAATTGTCTTTAATTACTGCACCCTTGATAGCAATAACTGCTCAGAAAGCACTTTAGCCATGCAGTTCAAAACAACTCTTGGAAGAGAATCATATCTGGAATGTACCGTGGTCTGCAGCGGCAATGTTCCTTCATGACAGTTTTATGGAGTAATCAATCTATTATTTGTGGAGCTAACAGTGAACACAGCTCACCCAGCAGACAGCTGCCATCTGCATTGCAAGCCCTTCAGGAAATAAAGTAATGCTGTACCACACAAACTATGTGGGATTTGCTGCTTCCCAACTAGCATGTTCTTTTAAAACTTGGATTAAGTTCACCTGTTCCTTTGGCTGCAACTGAAAGAATTTTTCCTTAATTCAAGTTTCTTAAAAAGAACACCAAACAACAACCAAAAAAAAAAAAAAAAAAAAAAAAGCCCAAACAGACTTAAAAAAACATTGGTTCAACAAATCCCATCTGGACTCATAATGCCTGCAACTGGGAATGATGGAAATGTAAATCCAAGATGGAATGACGTAGTGGAAATTTAGTATAACCTAATATATTAGTACAGATAATTCAYTGATTTTTAGAAGACAAAAGAGAACAGCCAAGTGTTGCGGGTTGTTTTAATCATATAAGAAAAAAAATACCCMAAATCCGTAACTTGCGCAAAACCAAAACTAAACTGCAGTAAGACTAGATTTTTCATTTAAGGTAGGACAAAATTCAAATTTCATTTTGAAATTATCTAAAACTTTTCAGCTATAGTCAGCACTGCACTACTCAGTCAGCTGAACCAGCCCAGGCTTTATGGACTTTGCAGACCTGTCAGCTACAAAGCATCATAGTTCTGAGATGAACACGATGTCCAAAGTAACAAAAACATTTTTTCATTTTAAAATTCATTTAAACCAGCTGGATTCTAGAAGTACTGCATTTCTAAAATAAGCAGCATTTACCAATCCCAGCACTACCTGGCAAGGCTCCTTCCAGATGAAACACCATCATGGCCTTGCAGTCCTTTAAGATGCTGAAGTTTTCCAACATGGCCAACAGTCTCACAGTCTGTACACTCAGTTAAATCCTTTCCAGGCTTCCTCTGCTGTGCCAGCCAGTGCACAGCCACTCCAAAGGAGTGGCTCCTCCTTGACATTACCAGAATTCTTTGTATCTTTGCTTTTTCTCAGTGCTCAGAGAAGTAACAAGCGGTGCCTGGTGTTTGATACTGGGTTTCATGGGAGATGTCTACTTATCTATCACTGCCATGGTCTTTAGCGAGTCAAACTGCTTCTTAATGTTTTATGGTTGTAAATCTCCATTCTGGCTCTCAGCTAGACATTTTTGAAATTCTCCAGCTCTAACTCCAGTGCTATCATATGTGGTGCTTGGTTTCTCTCAATACCTTGATTCTTGCTTTTCCAGCTGTTAACCCCTACCTCTTGCCTGAAAAGCTTTCTTGTACAAAATACAGTCACTTCTCAGAATAAGCCATCCCTGTGCTTGCCCTTTTTTCCCCTGGGTATTTGAAGTATATTAAATGTAYGCATTTCAGCTTCAGAAAGTCTCAAATTCTTATTTCATCAACAAGCAAGTTTACCAGATACATTTATTAATGCAGCCATTTCACTTTGAGAACTAGTACAACGTAACTCCTATTTCTAAGAAATGCCATTATGGTCAGTTTGTTTTCTGCRCAGTCTATAAATACCCATTTTCTCAATTAATGTCACCCTATTAACATGCATATTTTCAGCTTCTAAGTYCTTGTTCCATGAGGCAGTACTTAGCAGACAATTAGGAAGCAAGAAGAGGTTTGTAGAGGGGAAATTTCCCCTCCTCCACTTGTTCTAACAGCCAGCTGTCCCTGCCATCCCTCTCCACAGCCTGCAAGGCTGTGAAGCTTGTCCTGTTCTGAACCTGAGACTCCATGAGTTCATTTCCTGTGTCGCAGGCTGGCTCGGGAACCGCAATTCCTGTGACATGGAGTTTCCAGATGTCACCATGCCAGCACCACAGCTCACGTACAGATGGGCACTGGCAACCAGGGCTGCCCAGCTGGCACAAGAACGGAGCCACCAGAGACAGCTATGGGGTGAGGGAGCTGGGAAAGAATGCAAAGGGTGGGAAAACCAGGATTCATCAGACCCTCAGAAACAGATTTTGCTTTGCTTTTAMGCTAAAGTTACTTTTCCTGGCACAAAGAGCAAAACAACAGCAGACCATTTGCAGGGCTCCGACTACAGAAATTGATGGCAGTGCTCTAACTACAAAGTCTTTTCAAAGTCAAAAATTACAACAGATATAATTAAACTATAGATAGAAGCAACAACAAGGAGCTCTGAATTCTCTTCCAAAAGTTTTGTATGTTTAAAATTTTAATTTTTAAAAAAAGCAAAATGAAAAAAACATATCTATGAAGGGAAAGTGGAAGAAGCATTTAAGTCCGAGAAAGCTTCAAATACTCTGAGTTCTGGAATGATATACAGCTACAAGCAGAAATTATTGGAACCACACTACTACAAGCAAAAATGTGACTAGTTTTGCAAAGCAGGTGTATATCTCAGCACAGTTTAAAAGCCCAGAAAGCTGTTAAAAAAACCCCAAATATTGCTTACAACTGCCACACTGCCATCGCACTAAATCTTGTTTACACAACTTACTGACTTTCCATTACCATATGAAAGACTTCAAAGTTTCTGCAATTGCAAATATTCTGATCCAAAATAGATCTCTGATCCTGCTTACACGGAGTGGGGARAAACCAAAATATGTCTCTTTCTGGCTGCAAGAAGTTACTTGCACTGAAAGTTCCACAGGTTTTTACTTCACCATGCGGTGGGGTTAACATTGAAATTATTACAGCTGTAAAGGGACACAAAACAACCCAGCTATACCTACCATCACCCTGGCTATATTAATGTTACATAAGAGTTTAAGAAACTTCTCCACCATCTGCTTAGAATCAGACTTTCTGTTTTCTGTCCAAATGGAAAGGCTATGTTTGAACACAGTAACATAGTAACAAGAATTGTTACTAATATTAGCATTTTTCTTCCTATTTTAATAGAAGCACTAATATAATGTCCCTCTGCAGTACATTAARGAAGGCAAAGACTCAGAATGTCAGGGCACATCAGGCAGGTACACACTGGCAGTCACACCTATTTGATAAACACAGAGCATTCTTTGCATTTGGCTACAGAAAACACAGCAAAGCGCTTTTACACTATTAGTCCAGCAATAATTTTCTTCGAAAGCTAAACATGGGAGTGGGGTTTTTTCCCCCCGCGCTTCATATCCCAAGCGCTGAGTGGGTTTAAAGTCTCCCATTGACTAAACCGTGCTCTGAAGGTCAAATGATAAACCTCGTACTGCACTTTTATTACAGCGCATCTGCCCAAAGAGCCGGATCTCGAGTCGTCGGGGGGGTTTTGCTTTCTCACCAGGCTCTTCAGCGCTGGCAGGGTCCTGTGCTAAGCTCTCCGGCATTTCTACCCAGCTGAAAAATCTCTCACAACCCCAGGAGACCACTTGCATTACAAAGTAGCACTGCAGTGTAAATAAACGCACTGAGTTAAACCTCCATCCCCAGGCTTTCTGAAGGCACGGCCAGGTCCCAGGCAACCCAAGGGGACACGGCTCTCGTTACTCACCAGCCGCAAGTCGGGGCAGACGGGCAGGAAGGAGGCGGCAGCCCGGTCCCGACCCAGGTATCCCCGGTCCAGATCCAGGTATCCCCGGCTCCGCGCCCGCTCTCCCCGCAGCTGGAGCCGCTGCTCCGCTCGCCCCAACACTGGCCCCGAGCGAGGAGCGCCGGCAGCCGGGGCCGCCCCTCCCAGGCACAGGTCCTGGCTCTGGCAGCGCCGGCCGGCTCCTCCCTGCTCCTGCTGCTGCCGCGGGAGCCCGGGGCMGCTCCCCGCCCCCGCTCCCAGCCCCCTGGGATCGGGCTCGGGGCCGAGCGCTGCAGCCTCACCTGCCCGCGCCCGCGGGCTCCGCGCCAGCCTTTCCACGTGCAGAGCGCGAGTGGCACTACCTTGGCACCGGCTGCTGGAAAGGGAAAGAGCCGAGGAAGGCGGGAGACTGAAAACAGCTCCGGGGCTCGTTTGGAGTGCTTTTCAAACCCACTTCAGCGCTCATTAGCTCCTGGCAAGGGCCTGTTCCCCMGCACCAAGCTCTTACTTCATCCCTTGGTTGTCAGGCATTTCTTGCAAAATATTGGTGTGTGGCTACAAATCTCCAACGAAATACCTACTGGGATTTAAGGGCTTTTGCCCCACCAGATTTTATGATATTTGTACCTAAAAAAGCTTCTTTCACAGAGAAGTACTTGTGGACCTGGCAGTTCATCTCCACATACTTCTCAGATAACATTTTTTAAAGATTTTATAAATACAAATGMAATTATTACAGAGTATTAATGTGAAATACTGAAAAATTCAAGGTTCACAACTCAAAATGAAAAAAATAAGAGATTACCAAAGTCTGGAGATATTTAAACCCTCAATTCTAGGTATTAATGGGGGGAACATGGCACTTGCTCACTTAGCAGAGCTSTTCTATGAGGAGCTTAAAACCCTACCAGAGGAAGTGCTATAAACCAGTCTCAATCTGTGGTACACCAGCGTTCAAACTAACTACTAAAGCCCATACGCTTACAAGCCTTGTGYTTTGGGAGCTGACTCCTGGTTTTTCCTCAGCTCTAGGTATCTCAGATACAAACCTMAGAACCGGCATCTTCTTGGGGCAGATCTTGTGAATCAGACCYTGTAAATCCAAAGTAGATCACAATTCACAGGCATCTGTCTGGCTTTTAGAAGTGCTTTCTTTACTCTCTGTTGAAATACAGGAGCTCTGATTTCAGGGTCAAGTTGAACTGATTGGAGCAAAAGGAATTTCTCATCTATAAACACCTTTACTTTTTGTAAACTGAAAGACTTAACCAAAGGAAACACTGAGGTTCAATTTCCCTTAGTGTGACCTTAGAATTATGCATTCCAATTGTGATACAAGTTTTTACACAAGGCAGCTCTTCCTGCTAATTGGATCTGGTCTTTAACAGGTGGTGAGAAAATGTTCTGCTTCCCCACTTCTAAGGGGAAACTTTTCTTTTTTTAAACCTGTCTTCCTTGACTTTCTCACTGAGCTTCAACTGGGAAATTTCACTGGCACTAGCTGCCATCTCCACCTCCCCCACACCATCAGCATCCCATCTAGAACACCATTTTTCTAACATTAATGGATTCTCTAACAGAAAACTTGCTTTCCATTCAAGGTAGAACCATTCAGCATTAATGATCCAGCACAGATTTTATGTAAGAAGTGTATTTTGCTCAAATGCATTTATCGAGCAACAGCACTACTACAAAGCAAGAAACTTTCAACGATAATTCAAAATTCAGAAGTAGGACTGCAATACAGTATTCACCTTCTGAACATCTGAAACACGTAAGATAGCCAGGAAGCACCAGAGGAATAATCTCAAAGTTACTTTTCCCAAGTCACATGGCTCCATGTATTTTTTGAAAAACATTATCTACTAATAAAAGTATTTCTGAAATGTGTAAATATTACTGTGTATCAGTTCACTGCAGATACTGTGTCCCTTGTATTTGCTAACCACCTCAAAGAAGTGACAAGAGGTACAAATTTATGCCTAGGAAGAAAAGGACTATAAAAAGCTAACGGATTACAGCCTATTAAAACTCTTAGATTATATGTACTGCAGAAAAACAGTGTTAGTTTCTTAGCACGTTAATTTAATGCAGATACTTTGTTCCCAAGGATGAAGTAAAATGAATGTATAATGCATGTTCAGAGATATGCTTAATAAAAGTATTTGTCCAAATGGGATTTGAATAGCATATCATATATTTGAATTACAGCCTTGTAGTAGATTACTGCCTTAGAGTATCTGAAAACCAAACTCAACACTAAGTGCTGAACAATCTTTTCCCTATGCTACACTTGGGCCCTGCAGAGCCTTGGTTGCCCAGGGTTCCCCCAGCATATTCCTGGTCTGGGATTTCCAACATCCACCCTGTAACATCCCCTTATGCATCACTTCTAGTGTTGCTACTTACTCCACCATTCATCTCCAGCMATAGCAGACAAATGCTGATTTCTTTATTTGCAATGATTAAAAATACAACTGAACCCTACAGCATATGGCATGCAGGCCCAGGAAAACGAGGGGAAGGTGAAAAAAGGATGGAAGAACTTAGAGTGATTCCAGGCAGACCAGGAATGTCAGATTTGATCTGTGGAAGCCTCGAGAGGATAAATGAGTAACACTCTGCCCTATTCACTGCCTGGAAATGCATCTATGCAGGGAATCTGGAGCACATCTGCACTACTAATTCAGCCTTGGTTTAATTCAAAATGATCCTTGATGCATCAGGAAGTTCTGTCTACCTATGGATCTAGCAATACATTTTACAATATCATTTACTTTGATTGTTCAAAGAAAAGTTTTTAGCTTAGTCACCATAAGAGATGCTTTCWCTATTTTTCTATCAGCCATGGTTTCTTAAATTGAGATTTTWAARTAACATTTTTCATAGTATATTTCACAAATAAAATCAAGTAGTAGTAGYAAATAATACAGTTCCCAGATTTCTGTATACAATACTTAGGAAAAAAATTATGAAGATAACCATGGTAGAGACTCAAAATGAGCTGCAGTCTATAAGAAAGTGAGCCTAAAAAAGGGAAGCTTGTATTTACAAAGTAGGACTGACAGAGTGTTGCAATGCATGAAGTTTGACCATTCTCTCTCYTCAAACAAGATACAAAGAGCTGCAATACTTGGCCATGACCCTTTCACAGCCTCTCCTAAACTGAAGACATCGGGCAATGCCATAGAGTGCCAGACACTTCTCCGACCTCTGGCTGCCCATGATCAAGAACTGTGACCAAACTGCCACCCCTTCCACCACAGGAGGTGCAGCTACACCTTGCATGTTTTCCTGGCTGGATGCTTTCATCTGCTTCTCTGAACTTAAGATGACATTAATCACAGGATCTTCTGGTCAGTGTCACTCTTCCAAATAGAGATACAGAAGCTGAAAGACTTTGAGCACTGAATGTTAACAAGAGAGCTGGTGGAAGTCTTGGGTATTCTGGGGATGAATGAGTGATAAAGCACTAACCAAGTGMTCAGGGAGAAAGTGCAGAGGATTCCAAAATCCTTGAAAGCCAGACAGAAGGCACAAGAAGTGCTGCAGAAATTCTGATGAATTGCTAATGAACTGGRCAGAATAAGGGAATACAGAATAAAAGAGCCAATTAGAGCTTAAAATGACAAAATGAGTTCTGCACGTGGCACATAYACTCTGCACATATTTTATTACAGCTACATATAATTTTTATTACAATTCCTATCCACCTACTGAATTTCCTGGCTGGTGGCGCTTTTTTTTTCTTGGACGCAAAGTCTCTGTTGCCTTTTAGAYGCCATAGCACAGTACTTGCAGCAGGCAATTTACCAAATGCCTTTTAAAATAAACAATGTAGCAGGAAAAATACGGTAGGAACCAACATTCATTTATTAGTTTTCCTATTAAAGTATATTTTTGTGCAATACTGGAGGTAATACTAAGGTAGCAGCATCTACTTTAATTACTCAGAGACACACAAGGCACAGACCAGGAACTTCCAGCACATGGGATATGCCAGCACTGTACTGAGAAAGTTAATTGGGCTGATTCAGCTTGATCCATCAAAGTTTACAAGGTCTAGACTGCCACTGATCCTCACAACACCTGTTAACCTGCAGAGAGATCCAAGAGCCTACATGGTGTTCCCAAGTGTTCTTGGGTCCAGAAATACAAAGCAACAACACAAAGTGACTTATCTGAGACTGGAGCCAAGCAAATGTGAGCTGTCTGCTCCTAAGCATAAGCTRAACCTGAAAAGAGAATGGCTGTGTCCATAAGGAAATGAAGTTGGAAACTCCTAAAACTAGCATTTGGAAGCCTCTGAACACTGAAGTTAATTTACAACCTCTGTTACCCATCCAGACATGAAAGAAAATATTGCAAAATATAAAAACAAAAGCAGACAGCTACGAAAATCTGGCACTTCAGTCTGTAGGTTTATTTATYTGAGATACAGGATGAAGAAAAGGAAATGACTGAAATTCAAAGTATTAAAATACACATCCTCTTACACTGGTATTCTTCTATACACTTTTTTCTTCCCCTTGACGTGTAGAAGACAGACCTTCTTATAAATACAGGTTGTATAAGCAAAACTGATTAAGTATAATTTATCTATGGCAGAAGCTTAGGTAGAGTCCTCCACTTACAGACTGCTGCCTCTACAAAGACAAAATCTTCTCTGATCAATAGAGGACATGAAGTAAATTGACTGTCATTCTCCAGCTTCCACTTCCAGTTTTGTTTCTTTTGGTTGTTTGGGTCTGAGATATGCAAAGGACATCTGGCTTGGATTGGAAAATTTCAACTCCACACACTACAATAAACCAGATACCAACACATTCTTTWTAATATGCTGGAAATTGGACATTTAAGGCCACATTAGCTTAAATAACGCTCAAAAGTCAAAGCATAAAAATAAATTTCTGGGGGCAAAGACGGTCTTTCATTGTCCATGAAGTGCCTAGAATAATGTCCTCTCAGTCCCTAGTATAATGAAAAAGCTACTTCAGTAGGAATCTGCAAACAAATACAACCTGATTCTAAACTATGTCCTTTATTGATTTTTTTGTCCTTTATTTTTTTTAAAAATAAGCTCTCCAAGTATGATAATGACATTTTACAGCCTTGCCTCTCCTCCTAGCTGAAACAGGTCACTGGCAGTATTTCCCTACTTTTTTTCATTGAGATCCTGAGATGTTAAATGTGAAGGCTGAATTTTATGATATATAAGACTGTCTTGGTTTATCTATTTACAGAACAGAAATACTAATATAAATTTMATTACTTTTTTTGATGGAGATCTAACAGACATAAACCTTTTATTTTCCATATTTCCAAACCACATGTACTCTGAATTGAAATGCCTATCTGAGGCTCCACAGTAACTCAAGTCCCACATCACAAAAAAGCCTTGAAAAGCTATTAAGTTTTAAAATACCCCACATCGGATGAAATTATTTACATTACTAAAATAAAACTGAAAGTTGTGTATTAATCATGAATAACAGAAGAAAACATTAGATTTAAAACTCTGCAAAAAAGTTAATATGGAAAGTTCATGAGACAGTTTTATTAGCTTCTCAAATAGTTTTCAGATACTAATATGAAGAAAATGTGTTAAAAAACCAAATAAATCTAGAAGCAGAACTGAATATCTATACTTCTGATTTATCTACAGCTTACAATGTTTTGAAGGAATTTTTAATAGCTTGTCTTCAGCTGTAAAAGTTTCATTCTCTAAACACAGTGCCCCAATAATAAGTTACACTAAAATGCAGCTGCATAAACATGTTTACACACAGTTATATTTTCTCATTCACATTCCTTTCTCACAGGTGTACCTTTTCCACTATGAAGTAACTAAACTTGAAGTTACTAAACTAAAGTGTATCTTATGTAAGTGCACACATGTATAATGTCACTTGTAAAAYAGTCCAGACTGACCGGGGGAAAAACTAACAGAATGCTTTATCTGAACATAAAATAAACAAGTGACATAAAAAGCAGTAATTCTACCACTTGTACAACACCAGCACTTAAATTACAACCACCAGCCTGATGGCAGCGAAAGAGACTATTGCACTGTAATTTTTTTCCCACAACTGGAGAAATGTATTTTACTAATACTGTTTTAATGACCACCACATTAACTTGTCTGCTATCAGAGAAGTAACAAAAAACTGCATTTCTCCCCTCATTTGGAGAAACTCATMTAGCAACAGTCCAGAAACCACAAATACCACTGTTTCCATTTCAGTTAGGGAAGGAAAGGAAAAGTCACTTTTTTTTTCAGATTCATATTCTTAGTTCAGGAAACAGCTAAGTCTTGCAATGTATGAGATTCTTTCAAAAGATACCAATTATTTTTAAGATAGGGACAACTGTTTTGAACTTAATTTAGGGAAACTAAAAATGTAATATCCACATTTATTGGAACTGCATAAACACTGCCATATAATGCTTATGTAAAATTAACAGTTGTGTGGAAAATAAACTTCTGTGCTGCAGATATCAGAAAACTATTAATTTTGCTGCTCACTTCATTCACTTTCAGTGSTAAGTAGAAGGTTCTTGCTGTTCATTTAAGAGTAAACTAGGTAACAATGGCAATTCAGAAACAATTCTGAAACATTTTTTCTACCTATTGCATGTTTAACCTTCAGCCTAGCCTAGCTCCCTGGGCATAGTAGAACTAACAGGAGAGGAAATCTTTACCAGCTACTTTTTTGTTCATTTTTTAAAAATATTTTCAAAATTAACTGCCTAAACCTTCACACAATACATGAAAGAGCTCCCCCTCCTCTTGCGCTCAACCAACATCACACCTTCACSTTTCTTCATTAGGAAAGTGGAATAAGCACCAGAGCTAATATTTTTTATTTTTTCCCAGAAAAAAAAAAGAGAGATCTATGTGTTTGGAGTAAACAAGCATTGCTAGAGCCCACAGAGGACCATTTATTTGAAGAGAGCTTTACTGACACACTAAGGAAGGCCTGACAGGCAAAGCAAGAGAAAATGGTATTTGAGCACAACYTCAGTGTTTGCTCACCAGGCTGCTTGCCTGCCACAGGCTTACCCAAACACAGCCCCTGCAAAGYGAAGTCAATCTTTTCTGGCTGTCCCTTAGCAAACAGATGTGAGCCTGGGAATTCCTCATACATTCAGATAAATCAAGAACCAGACCCTTCAGAGCCCCAACCTCCATGGCTTTAGAAAGAGAAGTCAGACTTCTGCAGGAGCCTCTGATTTCACACTACTTAGACTAAAATACAGTTATTGCCAATCATATGCAAGTCACATAATTTCCAAAACTGTCCACCAAGTTTGATTTGCTTCCATTTCACCTGCTACTCTGTGGGAAAAAGCTTGAGACAAGTCTAAACTTCAAAACACCTACATAACATTCCCCTATGGACTTTTTTTWAAATGTTACCTCTATTCCTTTTGCATTATGCCCAGGGGTAGTGAGGCATGTCTTCTCAAAAAAATGGATCTGGTGTTTTATAATGTGCACATGTTCCCTGGCGCCACACAGTTCTGACTGTACAGTACAAGACTTGTGTTGTCAGTACAAAACTGCAACTGTACCTTCCTGATCAATGCTCAAATCAAGAAATCCTTTAGAAAAGCACAAGGTACACAAACATTGCATTATAGCTGTAATACAAACCCAGATAAATTGCTTCTCYGCATGAGGTCCATTTAACAAACCAGATTTTTATGCAGAAGATGACCCAGTATTGACCAAAATGTCTAAGGTGAGGTACTTGAGTACTTTTCAAGCTTAAGGRTACCTCTTGAGATTTACATTGAATAAATACAGCTGGATACCTTCGTAAAGATGGAATTGAAGAGCAGACTTTGACTAGATTACTTTACACATTCTGTGATGTACACAGAAATTCAGTTGGACAATATTGATTTTACCATTTTATCCAATTACTACACAGACTACACATSCTCTGTTTCTAGGATATTCACTGGAATAAGATTTGGTTCTCCACTGGTTATATGAACTCTAGTATCAGATTAACTCTCTTCACACAAGAATGAAGGAATCTAAATAGGATCAGCTGCTGAAATGTATTTAGGGGTACAGCATCTTTCCATACCCAAGGTCTGAGGATCAAGGCTCTGAAGCAGTAAGACTGATACCAGTCTGCAAAGGAAGCCAGGCTATGAGAATTGAGAGAACACTAGTCAGTGTTGGTCGTTAGAGACTACAGTTGTGCAGTTGGCTTTTTTGGTTTGGTTTGGTTTGTGCTGAAAGCCTCATCCCAAACCCCTAAATTCATCCCGTGTTCAAGTGATGTGCGTGGTGGGAATCTCACCTCATCCCGTGCGTTTTGTTTTTGTTTTGTTTTTTTATCCTGGCAAAGAGGAGTGCCTGGGTATATGCCACCAGTACCACAGCTGTACAAGGTTAACACCAGCAAAGCACCTCCATGTCAGACATGAAGACAAGGAACAGCAGTTGTGGAAGACTCCTGGCAGCCCCAGACAGCAGCAGCTGCACAGCCATTCCATGGCTCCAAGGGAAGTTTGGTCCCTTTGCAATTCCCTCCCTTCCAGCTGCCTTAATTGTGCCATGTACCTGTTCCAGGGCAGGGGCACTGGTAATTTTAATGAACCTTAGAAATTCATTTATTACCAAACCATTGAACCTTTATAGCAAGTGCTCAGATATTAAAACCTGAATATTCTTTTTATAATTTTAAATCTTACTTCACAGAACAAGCTTGTTTAGTCTACAGATTTAACAGTCACCAGCAGATACCATTTTAAAGAGCAATGCACATAAAAGATACTGACCTTCCCAGCAAGAACTCATAGCCCAGCTATTAAAAAAAGGAGCAGCCTCGGTAAGGTGGCTCCATTTGCCAGAAGATATTAATCTTTGCTTATGCCCTTTCCAAAACAAGTTAAGTATAAATCTACCAGCAAAAAAATCTTTCCCAAAAAGTTTGCTTTAGAATCGAAGCCAAAAATAATCTAACCTTGAGGGAACCATCCCAATGAATTTTGCATGCCTTGTTCTTCATACTTCTATGACACGTCCATGTTTTTCCTAATAGTGAACAAAAAAAAGTATCACATGGATCTGGTCAGAGTACTCAAAGGCACACAGAGTTATTGCTAGGCATTAGAAGAGACTGTAATACCAGCCAGTGTTCCTTCCACCTTTCCAGTACAGCTGAGTGTGAGCTGCCAGGCAGGACAAACACTTTGTGCAYGGTGAGTGACCCTGAGCTCCTTGGTTACTGGCACATTATAAACCAGGGGTGAGAGCAAACTGCTCACACACATCAAGGGGAAGGGGGCTGGGAAGAAGGGAGAGAAAGGAACCTGGAATGCTTGGCCCAGGGTCAGAGGACAAAGAATTTCAGAGCTAGGCGGTAACTTTAACAGGGAAGTGCCTATCACGCAAACATGTGCTCATCATGCTCACCCACACACTTCCTTTTCAGAGATTAGTTTTAATCCCAATAAATTTTCTAAATTCAACTCCCCACATACTTGCACAAGCTTGTTTGCTGGCATAAGGATGGTAGCCATTGCAGGCAAGGACAACCAGACTAGGGAGATGCATTTCTTTCAGTGGTATCGATGATTTAGGTTCACTTAGGAGAACAAGTGCATATAATGTGTATATTGGAGTACAAACTGCCACAGCAATAGGCACTACAGGACTAAAGAGAAACTTGCAAAAAAATGCTTAAGCATGCAGTACACAGAATTTAACGAAAAGGCAGAAATGCAAATCACAGGGATTAAGCATGATGTACAATCTCTGCCTCTGAGCTGTCTGTACAAAAAGTTACTGCTGAACAAGTTTTGAATTCTCACAAAATAGCAAAGCAGAAACAAAGGGCTGTGTTCAAAACACTTACAAACCGAAATTCCAGTTCCCTACATACAGGACTTTCTTTCATTAGGACAAGATGGAAAACAAGCCAGTGATTAGCATTCTAATTCAATACTAAAACATAGTGGAGTACAATTGGAAAAGGCACTGATGGGCATTTTCCCAGGTTCCTTGTTGAATGACTGCACTTTTTCTTTCAGAAAAAACAAGTCAACAGTTCAAGGACATCATTATCTGCTATGACATTCCTCGCAAGTGCTGCATTACTGAGCTCCTTACATGGCTACTGTAAACACTGAGCAGGAGCATCGRTGTTCTTCAGATTATCAGTCAGAGCATGACTGAGAGCAGTCAGGCTTCTTACACACAGAACACACCCCAAGACTTCACAGCCTTCAGGACCTAGTTTTCAGGTAAACACGTGAGTGACAGCAGATAAAGCTGTATTCCATTAAAATGGCAGCAGTGAAACTTTCAGGGGGAGGTAACGCAAGGAAAACCCTGCTGTGCGTTACCAGATTCTGCAAAGTACTTCACAAAAGCACATGATTTCAAAAATAAAAGAACAGGTTCCATTAAGTTTCCTGTGCTCCTCCTCCTGACATTCAAAGGTGGAAAGAAATATTTCCCTCAGGGAAGGGGGGCCCACTTCATAATTTCTGGATTAAACCCATTACTATTAGCTGCAGAATGAAATTATTAGTGACAGGTTCACTGAATTACTTCTTTACAGAGGTCACTAGAGCTTCCTAGAAATCTAGAACTGCCACTGTAAATTTAGCTAATAACAACTGAATTTTGAAACCAACTAAATTAGATGTAAACATAATAAAGAACCTGCTTTAATGCCCTAATCTAGTCATGCACTGTAGTACAATACATCTTCATTTCTTCACTTTGAAGTTATAAACTGAGAAATAAAAGAATTTTGGCATGCACCACTATTACATCAACATTTTATATCCACAGATGTGGATTTAGAATTTCTATTGATTTTACATATGCCTTTGAACTATAACACAAATCAAGAATAATTTTTCTGGCAAGTACACAAACCGCAGCTTGATTAGCACATTTAAATTATACAGATTTAAGATTATACAGAGGCTTAAAATACGATTAAACAAAAGTTTCACCACGCAAAATTCGGTTATGAAATGAATCAATTTTGCAATATCAAGGATCTGAAAAAAAGAAACCACATGCACAAAAACCTTACTTTCATTCTGTGTTTATTACTGCCATTTTGAAGTTTTGCTCAGTTATTGACGAAGCACCTTAGACAGAAATTGTTCAATCCACCACTTTATAGGTTACACTTAGTTCTGCTTAGTCTTCCAAGACAGTTCATAAACTCTCTGCACTGCTTCATGTAAAGTACATACAGAATCCTCAAAGTCCAGCCTGTGTTTCCCCCTTCCAAGGAAGTGACTTCACCACCAGATTATAAAGTCCTGTTTCTCTTAATGCTGCTCTCTGTTGCTCTGGTCCCGTAAATTTTGCATTCCTAGGAATACAAAGGATGCCCTTCATCCCAATCCAGTAAACAGCTGAGTAGTTAAGAGTCCACTACTTGGCAAGAAACCTCAGCTTGAAATTCTCCAGCTGGATTTTGGCATTAAATCCAGGTCTTCTCTTTCTCAGGGTTATCACACAGCTGCCCAGCAATTATATCCCAGCTATGTAGGGCATGTGGAGACACTGGTGTGGTGCTGCTGCAGTGTCACTGGGACACTGGGGCGCTGGCAGGAGCAGCACTGGGCACAGCTCTGCTCCCCAGACACCAGTTTGCGTGGCTGCTGGGACCACAGAGGGACTGGGTGTCACACTCGCTTACACTGAGCTCTCCACTCCTCCCACAAGCAATGAGAGCCTTCATTCCTGCTGCCCATTCCCAGCTTCTGGTCTACTTTGTCAGAGGTTACTTCAAGAACTCCCAGAACTAATGCCATTCCATCCTAGCCAAAAYCCATTTTGAAATGCCCATTTTTACACAGTGTAAAATAAACACCTTGAATTCTGCTGGTTCATAAGGAATTGACAGGTGAAATGGGGCTATAACTGAATTACTGAGAAGAAATGGAACACCCCATGAAATGGTCATGGTAAATCCTACACCAAACGAGGGTCACCTGTCACAACTCAGTACTACTCATTAGTATTAAACAGGAACCTAGCAGAGTTCTCATAGTCTCACAAGTCTTAAACAGATTGAAAACACGCTCTGTTATGACTTATTTTGCCAGTGGAACACTATTGTGCAAAGATCATAGAATTCCACTGACCCTGGTCATGAGTTCCATGCAACTATTATCAAAATTCCACAGATACCAGAGACCTTGAATCTGAAGCAGACTGATACTAATTTGCAATTAAGAGACTAACCTACCATAGAGTGCAGGTTTCTTGGTYTAAACTCAGTTTATTATAAATTCTGTTCTCTTTGTAATTTCTTTTTTCCATTTAAACATTGTACTTGTTWTAAGAACTAATGTATCACATGCACCAACCAGACATACCCATAACAGATAACTATGCAAAAGGCTGGAAAAAGAGCTTGATTAATCAACTCTTAAGATTCAGTATCACCTTTTGCATAGGACACATCTGATTCTGAACAAGGAAGGCAAACATGCTCTGTACTGTGCTAGTCTCTGTATCTTTGTGGTAGAGAGTAAGTCTGTATTATTCCACTTCCTCTTGGCACTGGGTGCCTAAACTAAAAAAATGACCGCACTCTACAGTGTCTAGGCAGGGCAAATGACCTCATTAAAATAAGAATTTCTTTGAATTGTTCTAATTCAGAATATGCAGAATACTCTCAGTATTCAGAGTTTGCAGAGGACTCTGGTAAGAATAAGCCAAGAAAGRACAGTTATTTAAATACTGAACTGTTTCTCATCCTCCTAAAGAAACTTAGAGGTAACAAATATTAATTTAAGTAGGTAACCAAAATGCTGACAAATCTGCAGAGAATGAGGCACTGAAGTCATGGAGTGGTCTAAACTATCTCCAGATATTATTTTATACTGTGTTTCAGGAGTCCTAGCTCCTCTTGCAGAGCAACTTCTGCTAGCCTTCAGACATTAGGTGATCTAAAATTCAACAAACTCTGTCAGGGGCTGTGCTGAATTACGTGCCATCTGGAAACTGTAAAAATCAAAATTATAGGAAGAGACATGAAAAAAATATTATTAAAACACAACAGTGATGGTAAAGCTTGACAATTTTCCAACAGAACTGACTGGAAACCTGCCTTTTCTGAAGACAATCTGAAGCAAACTGAGWGAGAGCTAAGAGCCCTGAGGCATCAGATAAAGCTACCCAAGCAGAGTCTCCTACCTGTGGAGATTTCCTTCTAAAATGGAATGCAGATTTTTTTTTTTTGTTTTAGCTTTTAAATGGGATAAAAATATAAATCTAATTTCAAAACACTGAAGTTCTTTCCAAAAGTACAGTTCTTTTTATCCAGCCAAATCTATATGGTTTCTTTCTGAAAAACATAGCACTGCTTAAAATTAAGTTAAAGGATTACTTGGAGTTGYCTTGCATAAACACAAGCCAAGTATCAGCTTAAGTTACTATAATGATCTTTATATAGGCTCATAAGTCACACAGCAAATTCTGGCAGAAACAGACTTCAGTCTTTGGACACATTTAGGTATTTGAACATGGTGCCAAAAATCTCCAAAAGATAAGTGAAGCACACCAGGAAAACTGGTTTTAATATCCGAAGAGTTRCTCAAGCTCAATTGAATTTATCAAGATAAAGAATACATTTTTCTTGCTATGCAGAGAACAGATGAATCTTTCTGCTCAGTATTGAACAGCTGTTGAAAACAACAGATGCTGTAAACCCTAAGAGATTCTACAAAAAATCTTTCATGGACCAAATTACTTTGCAACCTAAACACCAGAGTTCCTATAACGAAATCAATTTCTATGCCATGGTCTTAATTTCAGTTTATTTCATATCTTCACTTAACCTACAGCCCCTGAGCTTTATATTCAAGAATTTTTTATACCAGTAGTTGTCTTCCATAAAGAGCCTTGTTCCCTTAACAGTGCTAGTATTTGATCAGTGAAATATTAGTTCCTGCAACCTGTCAGAAAGGAACTGAGCAACAACATACTCTGGTGTGACCAAAAAAAAAAGTAAAAAAGCCTAAAGAAGAACAAAAAGGACACATTTTCAAAACTGGGTGTTTTATTCTACATAGAACAGCTCCTGCTGATTCTGTACTCCAAAGTTTAAAATTGTAACGTTTCACCATTTTACCAAAAAGCTTGTATTTTTTTCACCCGAGGTTTAAGCCAAATGTGTCTCAGCACTGGATCCCAAACTTTAATTTCCTTCTACTTCTGCTATTGTTATGCCAGCACTTCTAAATATTTACCCTTCCCAGATTCCTAAAATGGAAGAGGCCAGGGCTCTTTTGTAGTGCAGATGATTTGCACAGATCCCAAGCAGTGGAGAAATTCTCACGCTTTCATGGGAGGGAACTGGATTTAGGGGACACTTTGCTCCTGACAGGGTAAAGTAATCTTTAATAAATTTAAATTGAAGGGTCTTTCTAACACAGAGGCAATACATATATCTTCTCTATGTACAATGATAAACATTAAAGGTATTAGGAAACATTCCTTAAGGGAACTGCAGATGTAAATTTTTCATAAAGTATAGATGTGATTAAACTGCATCTAAAGCTCAAAATGTTTAGCACTAAATTACTGAAAAATTACTTTTCAGTATATGTCACTTCAATTTATCTTCTGAAAAATTAAACTCATTATAGATAAGGATTTGGTAAAAGCTTTATCAAAAATATGAAGGCAATACTAACAAAATGCAAGCATAAACAACATGAAAAGAAACATGAACAAGCATAAACAACATGAAAAAGAAAACTGCATTTTTATGCCTACTAAATCTTTTGGAGTCTCCACAGGAGCAACTTAGTCCTTGGCATCAAAGAAGGAAGTAAGCTTGGTCTTTGCTGGCATCACAAACTCAGCAAAGTGACCTACAAGAGAAATGCTCCATATACCGTTTATTTATTAAATCAACCCCATAGTCTAAAAAGTCATGCTACAGTAAATCTAAAGGAGATCTAAACATGTAAGATACTACAGAGTCATCTAAGGCAAAAGCAGTTTTCCTATTTTTGTAAGCACACACTGAGTTATATCCTCCTATTTAACAGAAATCTGTTGCTAAGGATAGACGGAAGACTATTTAAAACTTGCTAAAGCCATTGATTGCATCATTTTAGCTGAAGCTGTGAATARAAGTATCAATATATTATAGTATTCTTTGTTTTGAAGTTGTCAAATTATGCCCTCTAACTAAAGAAAATCCTTCCAGAAAATCTTTGTGAGCACTGAGCCTCTTTTGTTATCAAAGTAAACATTTCTTTGTGTGTCTATTCCAGCTGATAAAGTTGGATTTTGCCCCCCTTATAGATGCTGAAAACTTGGGGGATAAGAATCTAAAYGAGATCATCATTCCCATATATCACAGAATTTCTTAAGAATCCATACAAGTCCATAGTAATTGACAGAGGAATGTAAAGAAACTTAAAATAAAAGTGGTTATTTGCACAGTGGGGAGCTACAGTTTCTCAGTACTGAACTCAGAATACATGGGCAAATCAAAAAGAATGGAAGAAAACAGAGGCTGTCCCAGTCTGCTTTTCAGTCTAAGGCAACAAAATAACCAAATCATAATTTTTTAAAAAACAGGACAAAAGTACTTCAAAGGAATGGCTGCTAGTGACAAACCCATTCCACACAGTTCCACCAGTCTATCAGAAGCAATGTCTCCTTACACTCCTGGTACTGCACCATTCCTCCTCACTTTACATGGACCTTTGCTTCTTTCTCATTTCCTGCTTCTATCTCCTCTTGTCCTGAATTTTCCTAATTACAAAGTCTTCTAAATCAGAGGAATCAGAAACTTTAATGAATAACTTCCAGAAGCAGCAGCCTAGATAGGGAAGGGGAAACCTGCCTCTGTCCTGCAGGCAATCTCCTTGTATAGAACACCTGTCYGCATAACCACTTATCCTTGCAACAAGTTTGGATGTGCTGGACAGTTTTAACAAATAACCAAGGAGCTCCTGTGTGCACTCCTGTGTTCCTTAGACCCCATTAACCAGTTTCAGCTTTTTATCACAGCAGTGACCTGCACTGCACTTGCACCTCACACAACACTCCAGTGCCAGTCACCATAATGCTCATTCATGAGGCATGCCTTGAGTTCCCCAATTTAGGGAAAGATTATTTCCAAGTTATTTAACCACTACAGGGAAGAGCTGGAAAACAAAATCCAAAGTTTTGTTCATGAGACTAGGGAGAAACTGTAATATTCAAAGTCTTCATTAAAAYGACTTTGTTTTTACAGACTGGCTTCAAGAAAATACTTCAGAAAAACCCTTTCTAAATGGTTCTAACTTAACTGGTAAATTACAATACAGTTACATTTCACCAATTTCAGATCAAGCCAGGCAACTACTTTAAATCCTCAAAAGACCACTGAACTTATCACAGAAACTCCTACCTGTTGAAAATATTGAAAACCAGTGCTGGAATTTTTAAACCCTTAAAATAGAACTTTAGAAAATAACAGTGGATATTGGAAAATTGTAGACACTTCTTTTTTTTAACCTCCTTTTTTTTTTTTTTTTTTTTTTTAATAACAGTTGCTTTAGAGCTTTAGAAGTCATAAGAAAAAAAACCCAAACAACTGTTTACCTCTCCCATTTAAAACTCCTATCTGAACAGTTAGGGTTTGATGCATCAAGTAACACAGCTGCTGGCTTCAAAACCAGTAATTATGAGAAAATTTTAAGAAGCTGGAAAAAAAGCTGAACTTTTCATAGTGTCCCAACTGTAGTAACCAAAGGTTGAACWCTACTGAGGACTGGACCAAACTTTTTTATACTCTTTATTCTGCCTTTCCCATTTATCTGACTTTAAAGGTATGATTTCCCCACATCTGAATTAAAAGCAGAGAGGTAAGACAGCTAGCTGAACTGAAAACTGTAATAGCATCAAAGTTACATAGATATGCAGCAAGTAAATACCTTGCTAACATTGACTAGCAAGGTAAGAGGCCTATTTTCAGATGGAAAACCAGTTTTAAAGAGCAGTCAAGGTATGGTAAGGAACAGTCTTAAAATCAGAGACGTTTAGAGAGAGAGTTAACAGTTCTGTATATATCATATATAACATCCAGACAATAGGCCACAGACACAATCCTTTCCAAACAGTGTCTGCTATTCTCAGGAATCTTGCCCTCTCCAATGCAGAATGTATGACGTCAACTTTGGAGAGCAAAGGCAAAAGGGAACAGGAGACACAAAGGCACCTGGAAAGAAGTAACCCAGTTTAAGGTGGGATGTTAACACTCTGAAAGCCACCACATAAGGAGAAAAGCAATTTGAAACAGCCCTYTGTGTTACTCTTCAATAGAAGATTTTAATGATAATGAAAAATAAGGGAATCTGAAAAAAAGTCCAACCTCAAGCTGCATAAAAAAAAGAACATGCTCACAAGAAGAGATGCAAATCCTTATTGATCTTTTTTTCAATCATCAATGCAGACCATGACAATCCATGTCTGTATGTCCTATAATCTAAATTTCCATCAATGCTTATCACTAGAAGCAAAAAAGATTTCACTTTCTGGTTCTGGATTAGTTTACCTTGAACAAAAGTGAGCCAACAACTGCAACACCTCCCCGATACAGCAGAATTAAAATCATGAACTTCCTAGAACCTGCACAAAGCAACCCCATCCCTCCTTACCCAGCCACGAGTGTGACTCTTGAGAAGCAGCTGACTGCACACAGACTGAAGTCTCTGCTGGAAACCACGCTCATGTGTTATGTTTGATGTACTTCAGGCAAGTGAAAAACTTCATCAGAGCATTCCAAACAGGTTTCCAGGAACAGCAGCCCACTGAATTAGGGGCTAAAGGAAGAGGAGTTGTCAGTTAAAAGTGTACCAGAAAGAAAAACAGGAACATACTTCCTGGGGCTTTTTAAATTAGACCTTAAGAGCTATTGTTACTAATAGCTGCTCTGAGCTGTAAAAACTGCAACCTTGGAGGGCAAAAGTCAAAGAAGCCCTACTGGTTTTCCCCGAATTACTCACAGAATTAATAAGATCATTTGGAAGGCAGCCTTGAGGTTATCAGACATCTCCCGTCACATGCCCACAGCAAACTTTTCCAGCATTTCTGCTTACAACTCTTTAATGAACTCCAGCACTGAAGCAGAAATCCTCTTGCCTGCTAGCAGGTCGTGCAGGAATGCAATCTGGCTTCCCTACRTGTTTTGTGTTTCCAAAGTTACCAAAAAACCCCCAAAAAACTCTCAGATAAGTCTTTAGCAGTTTCCCACTACATGATTCTGAAATAGCTTCTTAAAGTGTACTTGCCACTGAAAAAATAAATGTCAAAACTTAYGTATCAATATTATCACTGACAATATAAACAAATTCTCTTAAATTTTCAGTACATAATCAAAGAGAACATTGCCTTAAAGTGCTATATAAAGTGTTCCTCTTTCAAGTATTCTTTAAAGCAATAGTAYTGGAATAGGCTGCTGAGGGTAACGGAGTCTCCCTCTCTGGAGACATTTAAACCYCACCTGTGCAAGTTCCTGTGTCACCTGCTCCAAGTGACCCTGCCTTGGCAGGGGTTGGACTGGGTGATCTCCAGAGGTCCCTTCCAACCCTAATGAATCAGTGATTCTGTAACAGGTCTCAGTCCGGAAGAAACAATCTGAACAATAAGAGTTTGTAGTTGAATTGAGCTGTTTTGACACACAGAAAATCCTAAATATCAATGGAACCAAAGGTGGATATGAGTCCAACAGATTCTTGCCAAAGAAGGAATTGCAGGATTTTAGCTACAGGCATGTCTTTATTACATCAWATTTAGGTACATTGAGGATTTTGGCCCAAGCCACTATTTGTGCACAAGTACCTCATATTCCAAGTACCCAGTTCARTGAAGTTCACCACAAAACAGACACCAAGGTGGATATCAAAAGTACAGCTTGCCAGCCAGAAGCTCAGACATTCACTGTGAATTTGTGATAGGAGGTCAGCAGAACAACTCAAACTGGTATAGCCACTACAGGACAGGTTTATGATATTGYCACAAGAATAAGCAGAAACAAGTACAGATCAGACAAAAATTACAATACTCATGGCAAAGYAGGATTTCAACTTGTCCTTAATGTGATGGGCTTGGTCACTGCAAACACCTGGCATTGCTGGAAGTGTGCATCTGGAAGCATTACACATCTGAAAATCCTTTCTATTGGCCTTCTGGACAAACTTTCTGAGAAGAAAATGAAAGGATACGAAGAGGATGAATCAGTCTGGGAGCCAGAGTAATATTAGAGAAGTGACTGAATGCATGTCATCATCAGGTTGGAACCCAAGGGAATAATAAAACCCCCCAAATTTCCTTCCYTCCCTAAAGTCAAAAAAGAGGCCAAAATCCCCAAAGCAGCCTGTCACAGGCAAGAGGCTGAGTTAACTTTTTTATCAGTTTGAGAGAAACCAGCATTTGTGGAAGGATTTTGCTGGTTCAGTCAGTGCRCTCACTGGAGACTTAAGATAATCAGGCATTGACAGTAACAGCTAAAAATAATGATCTGCAATACTTGAATTCCCCTCCTACACCCCAGGCAATCCAAAATGGATTCCAAGCAGACAGAGAAACTAAAGGTCTTTAGCCAGCCACATCTGTTTTACTTGAAAAGTTGTAAGCAGCACAAATTCAACACATCACGAGGGAGCACAGACATCCATCCAAACACATTGCTCTTTGTATCCAGAACAGAAAGTTAAAGCAGAATATGGAGTGAGTTTGTGCATCTCAACTGCTGCACATGGAAGTTCATCGTCCTGAGAAGGGTTAATATGGAGAACTTACTGATCACTTGAACATGCAAACCTTTGCACATTTTTTGCACATTAGAAATAGCCCTAATGCACTGTGATATTTTAAGTCATAAATCCTATTGCATGACATGCAGTTTTAAGAAATCCCACAAGACTGCTGTTGTCTGCTGTCTGGACACTGCTGATTCACTGTTTGCATCCAAGTCCTACAAAGATTGCTGTCACATGCAACATTCTTCATCTTGTTTGTGGTGGCAGGAACTTCTGCCCACTCTTGACAGAAGAAGCTTAAGATGAGGCTTAGAAATTCCTTGGYCAGGGCAGAGTCTCCCTTTTCCTCATACAGCTCATGTCAAGGAGCAGGGAGGAAGGAAGGAAGAGAAGACAAGAGAAGAAACAAACCTATTAATAAACTCTCAGACCAGAGAAGAAAAGGCACATAAAATTTTGATAAACCAAGTTACAGATTTTACTCCAAAAAAGATGGAACAAAGGATATCTATTGCTTTCCCTGTACTGCTACACCACGAGCCTGGAGTACTGCATGTCCTGCCTTGGACTCACTGATTTCCATCTAATCCCAACAGCAGCTCTTGGCCCCACTTTATTTTGTGCCTTGTTCTCTCCATCAGCAATGACATGAACCAAATTTGCCATTTGAACAGGTGAGTAACAGCAGCTTGCCTGTCTTGGGCCTTCAGCTACCTTCAACTTTGGCAACTGCTCAGTACAAATATTCTCCTACCTGGATGATGCTTTGTAAGTTCAAGCAGCACWGTGTCAGCTGGAACACCCAACAGGCGGGACAGATGTGCACTGGCTGGTGACAYCCGTGGCAGTAGGGATACAGCAGACAAGTTACTGGTTGTAAATCACTGAGGTTATGARGAAAACCACTGTCTCAGAGAAGTCACAGTAAGATGTGAGGATAATTTCCATTATCTGAAAATAACAGTCACATCAATTTCCTCATCTGTCAATCTTGAAAAAAGACAGAAATTTTACACTATAAAAAACAAGTGTCTGCCTTGGAACTACTGGTAGCTACAGACATCCATTAGCTTTCTGACACTTTTTTTTGTAGATTTTTTGAGTCAATCAAGTTTTGCCAATGGTCAAAGTTTCTTCCTACCATTACACAGGGAGTCCTATGACTACTAGCTGTATATACATCTGTATAACTTCCTAAAAGTTGCCCTGTAGACCCCTTTGTCAAAAAGGTTAACAATTACTTTTTCCCCCCTTTCACACTGCTTCACCAATAAACCYCTCTTTTGGTTTGTCTGATACAAGTAAAATCTAATTTCTGCATTTTCTGGATGATGACTTGTCGGAACTGTGGTATCTTGGGTTAGACCAATTTAGATGCAACTTTTACACAACAAGATTAATAGGAATTACCATCACAATCTCATTCTCTCCACAAAGTAATGGATGGTATGGATTTATTATTTCATCTATGGTATCTTCAAGCAAAAATTTTCAAGTCTGAAACAACACAGTGAAAGCAGACAACATCTACACTCCATATTTAAGTTCAGACATTACAACAAAACAATTATCAACCAGTGTCTATTTCAGTAAAGCTACTAAAAATGAAGAAAAAAATTAAACGCCTTAACCTGAAAACAAGGATTGAGAACTCACAAAGATACCAAGACACTAAATACATGCATAAGAAATGGTTCAGAAAATAACTATAAAGCTTGGATACTAGGAGGAGGAGAGGAAGATCTCTAGCAGGCTAGTTGATACTCAGCTTCAGGCAGCATCCATTAAAAAAAAAAGTTACCAGACAGCTTTTGACTGCTCATGCAAATTGGACAAATTACTTGATTTCAGAACTGAGAGCAAAAAGCTTTACTCAGTGGAAACTGAGTAAAAAWAAGCTTTACTCAGGAGTGATGGGAAGGGAGCAGACTTGCCTTCAAAAATGACCTGGTATTATTTCAGCATCCCTCAGAGATTATCACTGGTGTTGTGAGCGGGTTTGTGAGCAAGTCCTGAGCAGCCCTGGTCTCACCTTTTCTATCAGCTGGTTATTAATGAGACGAGACGGGGTCTTGGATTGGAGATCTGAGGTTGCATTTATTAAGGGGAACACAAGCACACGTGGCCTCCCCAGATGCTGCATATTCCAAGAGCGAAGACTGGCCAGAGCTGGCCGGTTTTATAGTGTACAATATGAGGGGGCGTGGTTACCATTAGGCTCTGGTTACAGGGGCAGGACTGATCCTGACCTTTGTTTGAGGGAGAGACTTTTTCTCTCCCTCACACTGGGACAGAGGACTCCCAAGGACGTTCCAGTCAAGGCCTCTATGATGCAGTTTGTGCTGGGTGTGGAAAGCCACATGAATTAGATGTCCAAGGAAATGTAATTCCTTGGCTGAAGCATCTCACTGATCTTGCCTACTACATGAATATAAAGTGCCTAACTCAAAACCAAAATGTAATCAAATTGTGTAATTCCAACAACCAAAAGGTAAATATTTGTGTGCAACTGATGGCAGATTTCTAATACTCTTAATACCTGATTAACATCAGGAATATGATCTCATGTTTATCTATTCTTTATCTGAGATGGAAAATAAACTAGTACAAAGTATTTGYGCTCCTTTAGGAAAATCACATCTCTGCAAAGGAGACAACAATCAGAACAAAGTTTCTCATTATCAGAATACCATGCCACTTTACACTTTATATATAGTTTTTCTGAGAAATCGAGATTTTTTTTTTTAGAGTGAAAAAGCAGTTGCACCTGGATTTAAAATAAACAGTCTGAACCGATCAGCCTCACGAGGGAATCTCAGTGTAAATTTTTAAGTGAAGCTCTACTTGGAATTTCAACCAGGTAATTAGATATAGACCACTTCAAAGTGGGACATGTCTATACTGATCACTGAAACACACAGTATTGCAGAAAGAGAGCCAGTACTTCCAACAACATTTGAATAAAACATGGATTTAAAAAAAGGATCTGTACTCTACAGGAAACGTAAGAACAGACTGAGAGAATATCTGAGCAGGTCTGCTTTTCATTTTTTTCAGCTAACATTATTTAGACCTGTATCAAAAGCCTCTTTGGAAGCACCAGAACTTAGCTGTTGGCTCCAAATACCTCAACATAATTAGAGGTATGCTTTAAACTTTAGTTATGCCACACTTCCTCACCATTCTGTTCACATTGCAGGGGACTGAAGATCCAGTTTGCCTTTCCTTTTGCTGAACCTAAGGCAGCATCACACCCCAGCTTGTCCTGTTGGAACTCACAAGTGCGAAGGATTCCAAGACACAACTCCTCTTCACAAAAGCTAAACTTAGCTAAAGCTAAAAGCTAAGTGTTTTAATCTGTCTGCTGCAGAAGTGGGACTTACACCATTCTTTCCCCTCTGTCTGCAAACACAAGTAAAACAAGTGTTTAATCACAGTATTTGAGAAAAGAATTGGCTGCTGGGCTCCAAGTTAGCTGATGTTGCAGAAMAATAGCTAACACAAGTAGTAGGGCAGCTATCCACTGTTTTAGCAAAATAAGGCTTCTATGTGCTACACAATATCCAGATTTTTTTAGAAGGAAAACTGAAAATTCATTTGTCTTTACCCTAAAGTAGAATTTCTACTTCTCAGTTTACTGATTTGGGGATTTTTGTTTTTAAYAACTAAATCCATACTGGATATGTATCCCAATGCCCAAACATTTATTTGCATCAAAAATATGTTTTGTAAACTGGTGCACAGACTCAATGAACTGAAACTTTGCCTGGGATGACATCAGCCAGTTACAAATAGRGTCTAGGTACACTGTCAGAACTGGGAATAGAGGCCAAAAGCCCTGGCTCCTTTGCTGGAGACCTTGACAGAAAACAGTATTTCACTTTTAGGGTGGAATACACAAAGGAAAATAATGTACCTACCTTTTATAACACAAATTTATTTGGATAGATGACCAAACAGGTCATAGCTTCAAATTACCACTATGAGATTCAGAGTGGTTCAGAGTGGTTTTTTGGAGCTGTTTGTTTGTTTTTAAAATATAAACATACACACTCTTACAGTCATATTTTGCTCGATGAGCTTTATAAAAAAATCTGCCATATCCTGCAGCTTTGCAAACTGAGACCATATGTGAGCATTATACACATCACAATAAAAAGGCAAGCAGCCTGTTCAGCTGAACATCTCTTCCTGCACATGGACACAGATGGAAGCAGCTGTTGCCACTAAATAACTCACAGAGCTAAAACGCATMTGAGTTAAAATGCTCCAATCTCCAGGCAGGACCTGCTCTTACAGACTGCAGCAGAGCTGGATGGGATAGAAAGTAGATGCAAGTAGTGAGGTGGTTTGTAATTCCCCCCTCATCTCCTGAAATGAGCTCTGCACAGATACTCATCCAGCTCTGAGAAATGAAAAGGCAAATACAAACACCACTTCCAGCTGTAATTGCAAAGCTAAGCAGAAATACAAAGTGCACACTTTTATTTTATAGCACAGCACAAACAAAAATTAGGCTTTTTGTACCAAACCATTAAAACAGGCAATTTGACCATCAGGTCACTGTAGGAGGATGAAAAAAAGTAGTGTCTGCAACACTGGCTTACACCAGAAAAGCAAGGAGGTGGAAGGATGAGGTAATGGAAAGAGGGAAAGCAGTTTATCACCCCACTCACTCTCCTCTCAGAGAAGACTCAGAGCACTCAGGAATAGCAGAGGACTATGTTCCTACTCATGACCTTTCTTTGAAAAAGTGCAGTGCAAAGTCTCAAGAAGTAAAAGTCACGGAGGAGGCAGAAATCTGGCATTCCAGCACTCCCACTCCCAGCTTAAGACTTCAAGGCAGACCGACTGCTATTTCACAGTCTGCTGATTTGCTCTACTTTCCATGAACCAAGAATGCTTAAGAAATTTTAATTTAATCTCTGCTTAATGTCTCGGGTTAATCACATTGAAATTTTGCTTCTGGAAAACCATTAATGTCATCAGCAGCAGCAGTGGGCCACTGAACATTCAACAAGATAAAGAAAACTAAGAATCTCCTTTGCTGGAGGAAAGTGAGMCAGAAGTCTTTTTTTCTTTAGGATTTCAGAGACAGGTTAGTTTCATTTGCATGTTTTTAGACAGGCATGCACCTGTACGAGGAGAAATCAATACAGAAACAACACAGCTCTCTCCAATATTTGTCACGTTAGGAGAAACCAGTAGCAATGGTATTGAAGAATATGTGCTTATGGATTAGAAAAGGCATTCCTGCTTTCTGCAGCTCATGAAATCATTTCTCTCGTAGAAAGCAGCTATAATACTACACCTATAGAACTGTAGGTACTTACATTTCTGTGACTGAAATACAGGAATGATTGTGCTCAATCAATCCACAAATAAGAATTTTTTAAGCCTCAAAACCAACAAAATTTCTGATTCTTCAGATACAAGTATGATTACCACAAAATTATCAACCCTGTACGGAATGCTTTCCCTAGGAGCTGTTTGAGCTGTAGGTTTGTAAATACAATTTTTTTTAACTGCTTGAATAATGTTTCATTCTTAGAGTCTATGACATTTTTAAGGTAGGTTTCAGACATGGCAGAGGCCCTATCTCTGTACCATCAATTCTGYACCATGTAGCCAAATTGTCTGTTCTCCTAACAAACCATGCCTCTCATAAACAAAGAACTGCAATTTTTGCATGTCTACAAAGCAAATAAATTTGTAGAAGTAGTTAATGCTGGATGCTGCTTTTCCTATCATAGAACTACTTAGCAATTAAATGACTGAAACTACCAAGGCTTACATGAACACACAGTATCCCTCTAACCGTTAGGTATTATTATATAAGTGCAGTTCTGCTTGGACATGTAGAAGGTAAATATTTCYAGCCACTGGCCCTTTAGAGATGTTGAGTGGGTAATGTGAACATGGGAACAGGAAAGCACATACATGCAAGTTTTATTYGCAAGTTTCACTCCCAGTTCTGTCATCTAAAAACTTTATAAATTTACCATTTCTGTAGAGAAACCATTCCAGTATCTTCACCCAGACATACGACTTCTTTCATCAAATGAAAAAAGGTTAATTCCAAATTTCAAGTAAGTATTCCTACAGCCACCTTCATTACTTATTCAAGTAATGAGGCAAACCAAAGGAAAAAACCCCAACAAGTCAACAATTCCATGAATCACACAGAAATTGTTTTGCTTCCACTGACAGGATCGATGGTCAAATGAAGCACTGATGTCATTTTAGTGGCACACCCTCCCCTGCTGCAGGACYCCACCCTCCACAGCCTGTGCCCAGCTTCCATCCCACTCAAGCACGTACCAGGTCTGCACTTCTGCAGCAGACTGCACTTATGTTTGTACTGTATTTTAAATAATTTAATTGTTCTACCTCCTTTTTAACAGTCAAATCAGATAAAACAGTAATTACAAGCAGAACAATAAAAATAACAAAAAGATTCAGTWAAAAGAATTCCCTGTTAATAAGTGCCTTTTAAATCCCATATATTCAACTTTGCTGTTTCCAGTTCTTAAGAGATAATAATGGCTCATTTGACCAGTTCTTATTTAAAAGTCAATTACTGTACTTGTGAAATTTACCTTCAATGCAACTGCCACCCAAGACCTCTTCATCATTGTTCTTGATTGAGTCCTCAGATCCTTCTCTCAAAGTAAAGTTCTTGTCAGTACTGCAGCATCTTTCCCCAAGTCCCTGCTTTTCTTCTTTTCCATCAGCACAAGAAACCAATACTCAATCACAGAATTTCCATCTACCCCACATCCTAATTCTCCCTAGTAAAACAACACTCTTGTCATTCTGACTTTTCCAGGTGTGGAGGGGAAAAAAAGCCCATCCATACCAAAAGACACTGAACTTACTAAGTTATTTCCCTTGCAAAGGAGTGTGCTGTTATATGGAGAATAACCACATAGAGAAGTTCATCAGCACTGGGAAACTCTTCCTCAGAGTCTCAAAGACTTAAGAGCCTCACACATTCCTGAGCTTGCTATTTATATTCCCACCTTACATTGTTTCCCCCTTCAGCTGCCTGCATCTYCTGGGTTTGCACACAGCACCCTCATTTTCTTCCCCACACCTCATGTGCTTTGAGCAAGATTCAGCTGCATGAAGCCACCAGGCATTTGGCATATGGAAATAAAAAAGCAGGAGAGAGCAAAGCCTTATTACAGACAGATGTTGCTGCTCTTACTGCAGCTCCATGCTCAGGAGTCTCATTAGAAAGAACACTGCTCCCAGTTGCAGCCTAAAAGTGGAGAGAAATACAACAGAAGCAAAGCAAGTTGTCTGCTCCTGACAAGGGAACATTCAATAAAAATCTAAATTTGGCACTTTAATGTCTTTGAGATCAATCAGCCTTTAAAATTCCCTGCCACATGATGCTAACCATGGAATACAGCAAAGTTTAGTGCACTGCAAATTTTTATGGTTGTCAGGAAATTTTAGCTGCTCATACTATTAATGCCAACAGAAGGACTACTAGAGGATAGGTAAATATCTGCTGTATAAGATGTTAAGCTTTTCATGCCTCTGGCTCAAATAATTTCACACTCTCTGAGATAGTAAGATTCCACATTCGTCCTCAACTTGCCTTTTCTCCAGTTTAAGAGTGGGGCATTCTCTTCCTGCTTATTCTGTTCCTCCACACTTGCAAAAAGCATCATTGCTCCTATACATATCCAGCACTCTGACAGGGCTTGTACAAAAATAAGAATTTGGCTTCTTCCTGCCTTCTCACAGCTATTCAGTCCTCTGCCATCTCCATCTCATCTCTCCTCAAACTAACACAGTATTAAAAAAATAGCTAATAAATGGTACAGCAAAGGGTACTGAACAGCTCTCTCCTTTCTAATTAGGTTTTTAATGCCTTAGGCTAGATCAGATATTTCTCTTCATGTTAGTACTAGCACCAAGTTAATATTTCCTTTCAGTGCCAAGATTATGATGCTACCAAACAGTAATAAATCTCAACTAAATATTCTCAAGAAATTAACTGCTAAAATTAGACTTGAAAGTAGTATTTTTTAAGAACCTCTAATGACTGTTAGAATGGGTGAAGATATAAAAAAAGGAAAACTGACTGAAGTGGTTTCAAAGAACACAGTAATTACAGATCAGCTTCTAGCATTTTATGATCACAAAAAGAAGTTATCTTTCTTAAACTGAATTATGACAAATTGTTCCTTCTGAGGTGTGGAACAACACAAAACTGGTACTACCAAAATCTTCAGCTGAAGCAAAAATTTTCACCTTTATTAAGATCTTGTGGTCAGATGATTATTRCATGGCCTAGCAAAACCAACTTCAATGTGAATGCATTTCTAACCTGTAACTAAAGGTTACAAAGTAAACATTCATCTGTGTCTGTTCCATTACTTCCATCTGCAGAACATGAAGGTGTAAGTACAAAATGCTCTSCACAAGCTTTAGGAGATGGGACAATTCAGCTAGAACCTCCCAACAGTGAAATCACAAAAGAAAAGTCCTGAAGACAGAATATGGGAAAATAGGAAGAGCAAACTGCCTTTTAGACCCATCCCAGAAGGGCAGCAACTTCTCATTATTTGACATTTGTAAAAATCTTTAATTCAGCCGTTCAAATAAAACCCTCATGATGTGCAAAATCCCTACATAAGAACGCTATTCCTAAAAGGTGAATATAGAAAGTGGAGTATAAACATACCAATTGAAAAAYTGGGATGAAACTCTCAGATCACTATTCCTTGCTTAAAACAGAGGAATTTTTATAAGAACACTTGCTTTTAGTCAACTGCAGATAAATCACTAAGATTATAACTATGCAAAAGAACCYATCAAAATTCAAACATGTTCAGATGAACCATTCCGTAATCCCATCTGAGAAGTTCTGGAGTTTTCTGCTAGAAGTGCTAGCTTTCCCTAGCTCAAATAGTCACCCATTTCTAATATTCTAAATTAAGTCATCTGGTCTTTTTCTAATTGCCACTTAGACCCAAATCATAAGGACACAAAAAATAAAACAGAGACACCAAAACCCAAGACTATTCTGGTAAACAGTACTTTTGGTACCCAAGCCAAGCAACRACCACAAGAATGCAGTCTGGCCACGATGAAGCCCTTGATATCCAGTCCCTGCCTCCCCAGCTGACCCCTGATCACCCAGAACATTTCAACAATTTCTGCAGTCTTGCCCTGAGACATTATTGTGACTACAGCGTGATACAGAATAAGCAATCTTCCTCTTACAGCACTTTAACAATCTTCCTCTTACAGCACTGCAACTCCAGCTTCTCACACACATGTAAAGCTATAGATTATTTCATTTGTCCAAGACCAAGATCACATACTAATTTTTATCAGATTTCACCGCCATCATCTTTCAAGACCAATCTAAATATTTTCCCAAAAAGTACTCTTTAAATTAGATCTTATAAGCAATATATAAAGTTCTTTCCCTGAGAAAAGCAAGATCTCATCTTGTGTAAGTTTAACATACCAAAAGCCAATCTAAAAAAGCACACTATTTCTTGGGCAAATTTAATTATTTGTTAATGGAAGTATTAAAGCTCAAAATCATGTTTCCAAATAACTAAAACACCTCTTAACAAAGCAGCAAACTGTYGTACAGCATAAACATTTGTCACAGTCTTCTTTTAGCAGATAATTTCATTTCACCACCCTCAATTTTATTGTAACTACGTTCCAGTACTTCTCCCCTATCAAAGTTTTTCTGTTTTGTAACACTCTGGAAACCCAGCATCTTGCTTTGAAACTCTGGCTTACGGCCAACTTGCAACTGATACTACAGTTTAAATACCTTCCTAGCAAAGTTGCACAAACTTCAAAACACTCAGGGATCAGTCATTAAAATGTTTTTGTTTCGGTTACAACACTAATGAAAACCAAATGTCTACATTTATTTTAGCCAGCTTAATGGTCTAGGGACTTTGCTTAAAAGAAAGCTCTAAATCAACCCTCATTTACTTGACTGAACAGATTAGCAAAACAACATTGTACAGAGATACGGATAATATTTTTAAAAGGTTTAATAAGAGTCTTTCAGCCACAAATTCAATTAAGGAGGTCCAATTAATCACCTCAATTTTCTCCTTCTCTAAAGTCTTCAATTACAGCACGCTCAAAACCATGCACTTTTAGCTGCAACTTTACAAGGCTCAATTTGCAAACAGATTTAAGACCCAAAACTAATGCTGTATTACAGGATAGCCTATTGGAAATGAAATAAAGTACAAAATACCAGATCCTGCCTGAAGTTTGAGCCTTCCCAAAGTGCCTGCTTGTGAAAGATATCACCGTGCTATGAAAGTACATCTCCCAGYTGTACACATGCCACATTCACTGGACATGGGAATATTCGGGGTGGGAATTGCAGCGTGCTAAATGAAATGCTCCATACAAAGCTGTCTTTCAGCTGAGAGCTGTGACATTCTGCTGCTGCTTTAATCCGCACTTTCTACAATAAAGCCAGCAAATTCTATGCTGGTTTTGTACAGCCTTAGCAATTCAAAATAAATTGATGTTTCAGCAACATTTTATGCCAAATTCATTTTTGAACACTTTGTACATACTTTTCCACAGCAAAGAATATGGAAGGTCTGCTGAAACAGAACCAACACAAGCTGGCACAAGCATCCATATTTCAGAAACAACGTTTTTGACCATCATTTGTATCTCAAGTTATTTGGAGCACGCACCACCTGTTTCCAACTAGCTCTCACATTGTTCAACCACACGATTAATGACAGCTGCTAAAAAGTCTAAAATATCTGAGAAAACAAATAAAAGTTTAACAGTAGCTATACGGGATTGAGGCGAGCCACAGTCTTTTGCTAAATATGAGTCATTATAACACATACAATAGTCCAGTAATGTGTATTTGCACCTCACAGACTCCCCTCACCACCATTACAACTCGAAGGTTAAGAGTTTCTGTCTGTAGGAATGCCAGCACCTCTGTGCAACAACTGTCTCTAGGCCAGGAGGGTGAGCAGGCCGCCCCTGCACTTCCAGAGTTTTACAGACCTAAGGAATACCAAGCAGAGACTTCCCAGTACACATTCCTAACAGGCACATCCACTCTATTTAGCCAGAAACAGAAAACAGAGTGAAAAGCCTGCTCAAGAAGTGACACCAAGTGCACAAATGCCAATCCAAAAAGAAATTTTAAATGAATGAATCTCAAATAAATTTTTTATTCCCCAAATTGCATAAAAACTAAGTAAAGGTTATAGATAACTGATGAGCTAAACAGACTTTATAACGTCCATTTTAAGTGCATTTCCACTATATTTGAAAGTGCATTTTACTTATGAACACTCACTCTGTAAAAATCCTTCTTTCTAGCACAGCAAGACATTTGAAAAGAGTGACTTTTTATATGCTTAATTCAGAGCTTCACAAAAAAATCACATGCTTATAGTAATTCACTTGATTTCTTTATTTAGGAGATTTTTCCCCCAGAAATCAGAATACAGAATTCTGATACTAAGCAGCTGATAACTGCTTTTTCATTAATTCCAAAAGGAAGAGAAAGGAATAATACAGGAAAAAAAATTATACTTGAAATTAATACACTTAGGTTTCACAAAAGAAACCACTGCAACATAAAAGTCTTCCAAGGCCTCAGGTGCTTTAGGTCTCTGTCCTGGTCACAACGTCATAGATGATGGACATCACAGCAAGGGCACCACAAGCAAAGAATCTTTTCTCAAAGTTTAAGCTAAATAATCACTAAAAGCAACAAAAAACCAAGACCAAATAGCTCAGCTATTTAAATGAGAATGAAAAATAGCTGAGAATAATTTCCTATTCCTTTATTTTTTAAATTCACATACCTGCTCTTTAGTACTTTAAGAATCACAGCATGTTTATATAGTTATTTCTCTTATRTGAATAAGAGAAGTATGAATTCAACCACACCCTTCAAGAACCTTCAAAAAGACCATTTCTCAGTATGAATTTTCTCAGACCTTGGCAGCCTTACAGAACAGTCACAGCCCCAGCCAGCAAAAAGGTCTTCTCCTGACGTTTCAAATAGATATAACAACGCCTTAATTTATTAAACTGACCAGACCTGCCTATCACAGTTTCTCTCAGACATTCAGCACAAAGATGAATAAAGAGCATGCAGATCAAATAAGCAACACCCCCTGAGATCAAGAATAACAAATTCCTGCAAGAACACAGTTGGAGGTAAGTTCCTGCTATCAAGTACGGTTTGTACAAAGCAGCATAGAAGCGCTAATCACAAACTCTCAGGAGACTCCCACATCCCATCTGTATACAAAGGGAACTTTCAAGTTTTAAAGCCTAACCTATGGTTTGGGACAAACTTCTCAAATATGATTCTTTAAAGCACTAATACACATCCATTCCTACCTCAAAGGAAACTAATTACACCAAAAGCAGATTACAGAGAAACAGCAATACTGAAGTATTGGGTCTCGTAAATTCAGAATATAAGACTGATTTTTATGGCTCATACAGCAAGCTTCGGTTCTTGCACATGACAGGRGATCTTTTATGTGAAAACACCTTGAGGAAAAACAGATACATATTGCATATTTTCCAGCAAAATAGAACTTGACACTTGTCATATATTGAGCATTATCACTTTAAAGCCTCATCTAATTTAGTTCAAAACATAACCCATATCACATGATCTGTTCCAGAACGGTAGTATGGAAGCAAGGAGAGCTTAAGAACAAGGTGGCTTCTCAGCTTCCTTCACACTGACACACTCATAAGAGCAATCACCCCTTCTGCAATAAGAGTGCAAAATTCGGAGTATCCTTTTTTATTATTATTTTTTATCCCAACATTCTGCATCTGGGGAATTTTCTCACAGTGTATTAAGGGTTAACCCAAAAGCATTTAATAGAGATTACTCTGTGACTTTTAGGATCTTGATGGTTGGTAGTGTCAGCTTTGGAAGTTGGCTGTTGGGTCAGGCCAAGAGGTAATCAAACAGATGTATGCAGCACTCTGGCCTTTGTCCCCTGCCACTGGGCCAAGTGACCTTTCTGGGAACAGCACAATCTCCAGGTATGGGAAATCAACATATGAGATGATTAAAAAAAAAAACAAAAACACCCCAAACCAACACACTAAACAAAAACATTTTTTTAAATCTACAAATCTACTTGGAAATTAGGCTTGAACTGCTATAAAAACATTCTAACCCAAGAGCATTTCGTCACTGGTGASTATCAGCAGAAGACATAGATTGGTATTGTTAAGACAGCATCTAATAAAATGAAATTAGCATAGACTGCAAAAGGCATTCATCCCCAAGCACTGCCATGTTTTAACATCCTGCTGAGTTTGTACATTTGTGAGATATGGGCGATATTAGAGCAGCATGTGGAGCCAATACCCCATCAGGCCTCACAACCTGAAGCTAGAAATCCACTTCTTGGCAATTTCAGTAAAGATTTTCACAACTTTATCTGGTCTTGGGCATTTCTTCAGATCCACCTCCACTTTCTTCCCAACAAAGCTGAATCTGTGTCAAAGAAAACTAGACTACAGCTTGTCTCACTGCCCTGCAAGGGTTCCCTCCCTGGCACACACTCCTGACTGGATGTTTGGCCACAAGGAAGGACCCAATGAAACTGCATCTCTGAAGAGGCACAGAAAGCACAGACTCCACATGGCTCATTCTGAACAGAAAATGAAGATGTTTAATGGGGGTGGTATTTAGCTTGCATGAACCACTCAAGATATTTTGCACTACATCTATAAAAGCAATGAAAGAGCTCTTCTATGAAACACAAATAGTTTCAAACACAGCTATCTCTGTACCTGTCACTTCACAGAGGCACCTATTGCTATGGATACCAAACCCAGAGAACATCTTGTGTCACCTTCATCAGGAAACTCAGACCCACTGCACTAAAATTAGCACACTGAGGGTATTTCATTTACACTTTTTAAAACACACAAGACACTTCTTTGTAGAGACATTTCACRGGTTTGGAACACACAAGGTATAAGACTACCACACTCTTCTCAAAGTACTTTCAGTAAACTTTACATGTGAGGTAACTTTAACAGGTTGACAGTAGAGTCCTTATGGGAACCAACTGACACAGACTGACCATGCCCAGGCTTCTCCTCTACCAAGAAACCACCTTTGATTACGAAGTGGAAGGGAACAGGGTCATTGTGGCTGTGGAGTTTTTACAATTAAGTTCACCACAGAATGTGCAAAAGGATCAATTTAAGAGAGCCGCTGCTAATTCTTTTACTCCATTAAGAATGGTCATCCATTTTCAGCAGCTGCTTCTTTATCAGGTGTTCCTCTCTCATCTTTCATTTTCCACAACAGGAAAGGAAGGCAGAGAACAGACCAGAAACATACTTCAACACAACATTCACCTTTTCATTCTTTCCACTATGTTGCCTCTTGAYGTTTTGCTACTCTTTTGGCTATTTGACCCAAAACTGAACCAAGTGCACTGCAGCAGTTGTTTATTGCATCCCTAAGGACTGCAGAGCTTACARTGAGACATGAGCAGAACCCAGTGACACCTTCACTGTGATAAACACAGGATTCATTTTTCTCAGCTTTCAAACATGCCTGCCCTCACCACTTCCAATGTGACCTGGGRAAGGAACAAGTTAATATTTGACTTCTGGTTTAATCACATACTTTTTCTAGTGGTTAATTGACAGCAGAGTCTGGTGCTGTGCAGGTTGTTTGCATGGGCTCCAAAGTCAGCAGTTTGTATTTCTGAATCGAGATTTGAGAGGTTACATAAACACATTTATCTTTGTGGTCTTTATTTTGGAAAGGGAGAAAAGTAAGTGTGTAGCTATGAAGGAGCAAAGCAGATGACTTGGAAGGCAGAGAACAGACCAGAAACATACTTCAAGTGTTGAATTATGTAATACAGCACACAAATGCTCTCTCCTGGGCATTTCATCTACGCATGCAGGAGTTTTATGGCTTAATTTCCTTGTTATGCTAGTTCTTCGCCAGGAAAAATTCACCATCCACTTTTCCCCATCACAGCAAGTCTAGGACCTCTTTGCTTCGTGCAAGTGCATGAGATGCAGCATGTTTTGCAGCAGCARTTCCTTAGTTCTAGGTGCGTGCATTGCCTCCCTGCTTCAATCCTGACTGACAGGACTCCAACACACAACACAGGGCACACAAAATCAGCAGGGTCATTTTACTGCAGAGGGAATAAAGCAACCTGAACAACTGACAAGCCAATGCAAAGTACAGAAATACACATCTCTGCATTAACCCTTTTCAATGAACTTACTTGTCAAAGCAGACAGTAGAATTTACATTCACTGGCCAGTGTACCTCCAGTGAGAACAGTATCACTTGAAAGCAGAATATGCATTTGAAAACAGCTAACATAAACCTTCTCTACCTCATTCCTCTGTAAACAAACATTAAGGACCTGACATATCCATGGCAACTTGTGCTGTGGAAACAAGAATTCAATCTAACCTTTTAAAAAATTATGCCAGTTGTTTTATAAAGAATTCATTGAAAGAACTATAAACCTTGTAGGGTGACACCATAAAAATAAATTTAAATGTCTGTGCAGGCCTAACTTCAAACAAGCACCTGCAGGAAGAAGCCTGCAGGGATTTCAGCCTGATGCTACCAGCCTTGGAAAAGGTATTTCATTGCCCTAAAGACCCCACACACCCTCTCACTCTTCAACACTGCTGGTCTGTTGAAGCAAAATGACATCATACAGCATTGCCCTCAGCCTCTAAAGGAAYCTAAATTAAAAAATAAATCCTTCAGCTGTATTGCTGTATAGATGCTCCAATACAAACYAGCTTGTACCAATGCATCTCCTTGCTTAGAAAATAACAGGACTGGGATTCCAGTAAAAWTTAAATTCTGCAATCTTTCTGCATCCTTGTAAATCATGAATGAAGTAAAAAAAACTACACCGCACATCTGAAGCCTTTGAGAAAGGAGCTGTCTTCAACAACAGCAGGAAACCAAAAAAGTAAAGGAATAAAAAAAGAATTTGCATTTTCCATATAAAAAACCTAGGGAAAATACCACAGGGTTAGACATTTTTAATCTATCACAATCTTAACCTGAAGATACTGTAGCAGAAGAATTTAAAAACTATTTAGGAATTCCATTAATGAAAACCTTGGGCTTACATACTAACTTTTAATGCAGAAAGACAAGTCTGAGATCTTCAATTCTGTAGCTACAAACAAAAATTAATCCTTACAGCATTACATTCTGTGTGCAGAAAACAGGGCCAGGAATTAAACATGCCCTTCAGCAAATCATAATTCAACAACATGTCTAAGATTAAGATGCTGACAGTTCTGTCTCCCAGGCCCAAGTTCCTGTTACCAGAGTACATTGCCTCTTATTCATGCATTTTAATTGCCAGGTTTAGGAAAAAAAAAAAAAGGCATTCAAGATAAAGGCTGCTCTCTGCTAATGAGGGAATGGTTTATTTTATATCTTAATTTTGACTCGGAGGAATGAGCTAAGCAGTCTGAAATCCTAGAATCTGGTATCAAACTTAMCGTGGGGTTTGAAGAGTCTAATTTCTCCCTCATCCCCAAAGCAATTTTACATATAGCTAGGGAAGAAAGATGATTCTGGAAGTYTATAGCCATCAGTATACACTTAGTGTATCAACTGGAAGATATTTACAGACATGAAATGGAAGTGAGCCAGAAGATTTATAAAAGTATTTCCCCCTCTCCCCCAATGCAATATTACTTTCTTTGAAGGGCAGGGAGTGGAAATGAGGGAGTACAGATGTGCAACTTTGACAGCAAGACCCATTATCACAAAATGAGAAGGTGATTAACATGGACCCAGTGCTATTAACCACTTTGATAACTTTTTAATTCCAATGCCCCTGCTTTCTAGAAACCCTTCTAGGATTTTCTAATACTCTAATGGTTAGAAAGCAGCTCAATAAATCAACTAATCCTGCCTCAGAACTGAGGGAGAAAAACATGGTCTRGACATAGTTAATCTGTGCCTTATGAGGCACTCTAAAAATGGCAATACCACAGTCTTCCCAAGCAGTCTGTTTCAGTGGCTCACAGTTCTTTTCTAGTGTCCATTTCCACTCTCTGTTGCAGTTTAAGCATGTTAGCAGAGCTTCTGCTGTCAGAGAGACTACATTGAAAAATGCTACCCGTGTTTATACTTCACTTGAAGAAAACTCTTACTTCCCTCTGTAGTCTTCCATTCTGTAAGGGAAACATTTCTCAATCTTTCTGTGAATAAAAGAATTACATTTTCAAGACTTCATTCTTTACTTTCCTCTATACTGTCTTGTAATCAAGCTTTTCATGGGGTGAAATGCTTAAGCCTAGCACGAAGGACTATTATTTGCTATGTAGAAACTCATCCTGTAGATATCACAGTACATCCAAGCTCTTTTCAGCAGCTGTGTTAACAGAATCATATCTGGTTTCTCAACTGCAATATCCCCAGAATTCTGCACAAAACTCATTCTCCTCCTCCACAGTCTTCTTGTACAAAGATGACAAAYGGAGGAGCCTGAATCTTGTGCTCACCCAAAAGGCATGGTTTTCTCCCTCCCAGACTGCTTCTTCTCTGTCCTCAAGTCCCTCTGAACCCTATCCRTATTTTCCAACACACTCACAGCAATTCCAAGCTTGATACCATCTGCTACTAATACTGCACAGCCTTAACGTTTCACTTAAGTCAAAATTAGTGACAGAACCCTGCAGAGAGCATTCAGTCTCCACATCCTCTGGTTTGACAGTGATCCTGAAACTATTTCAGGCTTTTCACTAACTTCATGGTATTTAGAGAAACATCCTTGCTTATAATACAGAAAAAGCCATTAGAATAACTAACTAAACTAAGAACACATTTGTTCCTCCCAAAAAAGACTGGATACCATGCCATAAAAGGAGATTTGACTGGTTGAGAATTTTGGTTTGAGAAAATCCACATTTATGTTTCTTTAACACTTCTTGTACTTATTACTTGAAAAAACGTATCCAATAGTTCACATTTGTTGCAATGTTTTTGCAAGTGGACTCCAGAACTCTCATGTTTCTTTTCCACCTGACCCACTTAGATACAGGTGCCAGACCTGGCTTCTCTCCCTACTTTAAGAACTTTCCACCTGTCTACGTGGAAACTGATAAYGGCTCTGTGACCAGGAAGCAGGTGATCCAAATTATCCTTTAAGTTTCACCTGCTTTCCAAATTAGCCCTTTTGTAAATGCTCATCATCATCTTCCTTATGTAAGAAAAATGCATATGCTTCTGTTTCTGGTGTCAGTTATAATACAGCTTATCCTGCAATAYAGATATATCTGAAACAAGTGTACTAAACATACAGTCTAGAATTTTTGAACGTTTTCCTGGGAAGAAAGTTCATTCAAACCTTTTTTCAAAACGGTTGCAACCAATTGATTTTTTAGAGTATTTTCACCACTCAGGTCTTTTATTAGTTGTCCGCACCCTGATTTATAAATATCCAGCAGCATTTCAGATTCAAGTTAACAACAGTCCAATTTGGTAAACTGGGAAAACAAAGTCTTACATTGCAGATGTAAATGAACTCACTGACCACCAAACACCTCCTTGGTGCTAAAATGAGGTCTCTGGCCTCCTGTCCTGGTTGAGCTGTACCAGCCATGCTGGTGCACATCCCCCCAGTGCCTTGAGCTTGTTCTGTGTAGCCTCCTGCCAGGATCTTACAAGGACAAATGATGACCGCATCAGTGGAACACAGCTGTGGGCACACGGCAGCCACATCTACACCTAAAACTGTTTGAAATTGTTAATTATAGACAGCCTCTCAGGAAGCTGTCTGTGCATTGTGAAAATTCACTGGAAGGAGGTAACTGTGAGAAAAGAAGAATTTAAGTAGTGGAACAAAGCACCTGCCCTTCTCCATGGAACAGCCACGAGTGCTTTTTTTGGCCCACGGTTTATTACATGACGCAGCAGACCATGGAAGGCTACCCAGAAGCAACTCACAGAAGACAGAACCACATCCAATTAAGAACTACCAAAATATTTACTTTATTCAAACGTTTCACTTGCTGCATTTCTGTTTTCTACTCTGCTCCAGTCGTTCTGCTCAAAGCTGTAAGACAATGGGRAAAATGTGTAACAAAAATATGAACACAAATTTCCAGAAAAGACAAACAAGATACCACAGAACATCCTCTTCGCAGGGTGACAGAAGAACTGGTGTTATGTCTTGAAGAGTAAAGTAGTACAATTGTTTTGAGCTATCATTCAGACCCATTATTATCAGCTGACTAAATTTTAACCTAATRCCTTTGACAAAGGCACTGATCAGCAGAGCCTTCCCTGAACCAGAAAGGGCAATGATGAAAGGCACAGTAGACAAGAGAGAGTTCTCAGAATTAGGAATTCAYCTCAGAGTCTCATAGTCCCATTATTATGGCTTCAGTCTGTGGGTTTTACAGATTTAGCAGCATTCAATTTGTAGGTTCTACAAATTTAGCATTCGAAGTTCTAAAATCAGCAAGRAACTCTAAACAGCTTATTCAAATTGCCTTTGGGGGTTAGAGGATAAGATGCCAATTTAAGAAAAAACAAAATCATGTTTGGCACAAGCAATAGAAATTAGAAAATCTTATCTTTTTGGAAGTCAGTGACTTCTTTACCGTGTATGCTATTTGTGAAACCATAAAAAAAGGTAAGTTAAAGAGCTTCTCAAAGTTTCAAAAGCTAAGAGTGGGACAAGCCTTCCCCAATCCATTCAACATCACACACCAATGATCAAAATCTACCTTTAAAAAAAAATAATTAAACCCCCTTTCAATTTCCCCAGAAAGCAGTTTGGTTTGTAGAACTCAAGCAGATATATAGGGCAGTAACAAACCACCATGTGACCCTCTTATGAAAAGGCCATGGGGAAAAAAAAGAAAAAAAAAGAAAAAAAGAAATCTGTCTGGAGTTTATGCCGGCCAGGCAAATCAATATACTTAGTCATAACTCAACTGCACTACTTACAAAGCAAGTAATTGTTTCCCCACTAATGTCATCTCTACCATTTTTAACAGAGAACAAGTTGCCAAAGTACTTAGTTTGCAGCAGATCAAACTGGTTTTGCTTGACAGCAAAGAAAAGCAGAGAAAAGCAGTTTACTGATGCAACAGTTAAGCAGTAACGTAAAAAAAACCCCAGTTACAGCTCACAGTCAACCACAACTACTTTCTTCAGCTGTCTTGGTGTATAAACATTATTACACAATGGCATTTCCAAAACACTTCAAGCAAATCTTTCTTTTTCAGTTTGTAAAATTTCACTGTCACAGAAGATACCCAATGACTAATTCAGGCCCAGAAAGTGTCTAGGACCATTCAGGATCTTAGATTTCACTGTCTCAGAAGTGAGTTCTAAACTATATTAATGCTTTTACTTATAGTTTTAATAATGGATTTTGGTTTTAATTCTATTATATTTTTATAAAACTATCAGCATGACATACATTTCACAGGACTTAACTTCAAAGGGTTAAGATTAAGTTACTGAATTCTTGCAATACCTGCTGTAGTTTTTTATAGTATTAAAGAAGCTATCAACAATAAGTGAGAACATATGTTTAAAACTAGGGTAAAGTTTATTCCAAAAGGTAAAAATTCCCTTCAGCTTTAYATAATTATTTAGAACAGCATACATATTAAAGAAAATATTTTACCTTACTTGCATATTCAAAGTATGTGGCACAGCATTCTGTAATTTTCTAAGCCCAAAACACCATAACCACAGCAATCTTTAATTAATTACCTAGTTCTCAAAATCCCCCTCTTCCTTCCTTCCACCCAAAGATATCACCACATCACCCAGTTTTGATGCAACTTCAGGAACTGCTGCCCAAGAGGGGTGTTTCAATATTAAATACTTTTACCATTAGAAATGGATCCTATCAGCTGTACTGCTGAGCACAGCAACTACTTTCAGTAAACACAACAGGGAGAAAATTCCTAAGAAAGTCTTTYAAGTTCACATCAAGTCTAAAAGCATTTTCAGTCTAAGCCTGTAAGTACCAAGCACCCTCTAGGTCTTACAACAAGTAATAGGAAAGTGCAAAACTCGGAAGACCACAAATGAGGCTTTGCAAAAAATAAAAACAGCAAACAAGCTCCAAAACACCCAGCTTTAATTCCAACACTACCCTGAAGCACAAGTGTAATCTGAGATGCATCCACTCACATTCCAAGCAGAATGGATTTTGTGTTTACAAAATGTGTCTTCTCAAATCTTACTACCAATGCTCCATCCTATCTATAAATACTTAACCACAAATACTTCAACAAAGGCAGCTCATTGGCAAATTAATCTTCTCTAAGTTAAAACACAGAAAAAATATGTTACACATAAATATGGTAYTTGAAAATAAGCCTTAAAGAGAGATGCATTGAAAAAAAACTATTTAAGTCAGTCACTTTATRTCTAAAATACTTTTCAAGCATATTCATTGACCAGATAGGTACAAGTCACAGGAAGATGATGCTGTACTTAAACTTTGAAACCTGAAACAATYCTCCTCCAGACTCTCTCCAAACACTCAGTAAACAGCAGACAGGATACTTCTGAAAAGCAAGGCACAAGCCCAGTATTAGCTGTGGCAATAAACTTTGTGCCTTTGAGACTGAATCCCTGGTTCAAGTCCAGCAGGCACGTCTTATCACATGCAAGGATGGCAATGGCATAGGCAAATACCAGGAAGTCTAAAACAAGGCTGTTTACAGCCCCTGACCAACCCTGGTTACATAAAGAGGAAAGATAAGAACTAAAGCTCTAGCAGGGGGAGATATTCTTGTCGACCCAGGAATAACAATAGTTTAATTTCTAAACACTTTGGCTCTGCACAAGAAAGGAGTGTTGCTGAGCATGCAGRCTTCACCCAGGAGCATAAGTGTTTTCAGATGACAAGGCAAACATTTTCCCTTATTAAAGCCTATCTCCCTCCCATTTTATCTGCACATGAAGTTCATTAACAAGGAGAGACTACACAAGACTAAACCACAGTTTCCATCTGCTATTAGTTATGGCTTAATTCAGTCATTTTTAGTAATTTGTGTTACATAGCACAAGAGTTATGTTGTACTATAGACAGCACAAGAATGTTTTTATCATGCTGTGTTTGTCTGTTTCTACACAAACAACAATGCTATACATAAAGACACACAGCAAGACCTTTCTTCAGAGACTTGAATGCAGAAAGCTGATGTTATTTCCAGCCATGTGTTGACTGTACCAACCCACCAGAAACCAAGTTTTTCATGTCTCCCATAGAGAATAAAGATGGAGGCAGGAATAGGAAGAGGGAGGGCAGAAAGAATGTTTCTGTCACAGCTTCTATAAGCTGTGCACACTGTGAGCAGCACTCTGGGCTGTGCACCACTGAAGACACCCAGCATGGTACACAAATACATCTCTCTTGAGGTTACYATACAGCTTCTCTCATTTGGGGCTTCAAGTCTTCAGCTGTCTCCATACCACAAGACCTCTGGTTCCCCACCTCAGCACTGAGGTTTTCTCCCCTCACAGAAATGGGCTCCATCTGCCCCTATTCTCATTTCCTTCCACACACTCCAAGAACACRCACCTTACAGTCACTAATTCTTTTTCTGATGTATTTCTACTCAATTTTAAATGGCACTTCCCTGCCTATATACCACACAGTTTCTTCCTCTGTCTCTCCTCAATGCCACTTTTACTATTCAGAAAACTTCACACAAGGTCTATGCTACTCTACAACACCATCCTTTAGTCTTCCATGATCCYGGGCTTTGCCCCATTCCATTTCCCAATACCACTTTTGCTGCTTTTCTTTGCTCTGCTCCTTGACTTGACTGCTTCCACTTCCAGATCTCTTTCCAAGATCACCATCTGACACTGGTACCCTTCCCACAACTCTCACAGATAGATTTCTTTCTGTTAATACTGCATGCTTGACARTCTCCCACCAGGAAATTTAAGCTGCTATTCATAAACATAGAGTAAAGGTCAGCTTAAAAACAAACCCCAAGATTTTACACCTTTATAAAACTGCTTCAGAAACAGCTCCAAGCTTCCCAAACAAACTGTTATCCTAGCTTTCACCAGCTCAGCTGGACCATGCTCTTTGATGCCCAGAATGTTTCTCAGAAAGCTCTTGATTTCAAATCTTAGAATCATTACAGTTGGAAAAGGCCTCTAAGATCATCAAGACCAACCATTAATGAAACGCTTCCAGCACTAAATCCCATCTGTAAGCACCACATCTGCATAGTATTTGAACAATTCTACGGATGGCCACTCTGTCACTTCCCTGGGCAGCCTGYTCCAATGCTTGACTATGTTTTCAATGAACACATTTTTTTTAATATCCAATCTAGATCTCCTCTGGAGCAATCTGAGGCTATTTCTTCTTGTCCTATCACTTGGTATCTGGGAGAAAAGACCAACTCCCACGTGTCTTCAACCTCCTTTCAGGTGCTCATAAAAAACAGTAAGGTCCCCCTGGGCCTCCTTTTCTCCAGACTAAACAACCCCAGTTCCCTCAGCCACTTCTCATGTGACAGATAAAATTCACACTTTTTTGATTACTGCAGGCCCCAAAAAATCAGAATTCAGATGGAAATTTCCTGTGGCTGTTCTATTAATGTCATGACACATTTAACAACAGCATTAATTTATCACACTGTAAGAAGAAAACCCCTCAAGAGATTATGATAGTAAAACAGGGGTCTCCTTTTTACAGAAAAGCTAAAAAGTTTACAACAAAACACTGATCTGTTGATCACTATTTGCATTAAAAARCTTAAGTGTCAAACAAGCAGCAGTTACAAATTTTTACTGCTTTAGTATTACAGTCTCCCTGAATGTGTAATTTAGAGGCTACATACTCTTACACCAAAGTTAAAGCAACCTGCTTCTTTTTTCTCATTTAATATAAGAACATTTTCACACCTTCCCATAGTATTTAATTTTTGCTGCACTTCACACCAAAGCCCAGCTGACTCTGTAAAAACCACCTACAGGAAATCACACYAAACTCAGAAATACCATATGGCTGCTGAACTAGAAAACAGCCATGGTTACCAAACCAAATTGATGCCATTGATCACTTTAAAGAGAGATAGATGTAGGCTTGCTAATTACCTGAGGTGCTTATTATGTATTTCAAAGTTTGAAAGTAATTCTATCCCTCTATCAAAGCCAGTAAATCAATCATCTCTGTTAAAGGCTTAGAGAAAAAGTCAAGCTTACTGCCCAAATAAATCCATGGTCAACATATGAGAAACATTACTATGAAAGCCATTCAAAAAGCCTCCTCATGGGAAAGGGTAACGTTTTGAGAACTAAGTGTTTTCACATGTTGTTTTTACCTTTGTTCTTTCAAAGTCTTACTTTTCACCTCTTCTCCAGCAAGATTTTTTTTGGAGGCTACTAAGCTGAATTCCATCTCTTTCTTCTCAGGGCCCCTTGGGACCACTTCTCCCCCATCACTGTCCTTTGTTCCTGCTACAGTAATTCTCTGAGCAGTCAAAAATAGCTTCACGTGGCATGCTCCAACAGAGTCAGGAACCTGCGATGGTAGTGCATTGGGAAAGAAGTGAAAAAAAACTGAAATTAAGAGAAAAAAACCCACAATCTCAGCAATGTTGTGACTCTGTATGCTAAGAAAGCTTCGTCCCCAAGTCGTGTCTCCCCTGCACTACCTGAGTGAGAGAAGGCAAATCCATTGAAGCAGAGGTATGGCTCTACAGATGGGAAAGCCCAGCCATGACACTGCCCTCTCCCAGGCACCTTGAAGGCAAACAGATATAGCTGTGGCCTTATTTATCACTTYATATAGCCTGCAAACAACCTTAATTTTGCTACAATGAGTTCAAAAGCAGGCTAAAAAAAATGGAAAACCCAACCATTGCATTTTATTCCCTACATATGTACTATGTCCCTCAAAAGGGGAAAAACCCCCTCTTAAGTCATGGCACRAAGTTTCAAATCCTAAGGCACTCTTCCATACTTTGCACCACTCTAGTGTCAAGTCCCCACTTCAACATCCATCTGCTTTTAAGCAATATACACACTTAAGCTCCTAATCTCAAAATAACTGTGTCCTCCAACTAGGCTATGATAGTACTACAGAATATCACTCCCTTCACTCTAAAGGGGAAAACAAATCTTCCTRTGCAATCTGATTTTTCTTTCCATTTAATGACCACCAAAATATCCTGCACCACAACAATGGTAAAGTTCAACCACTCTATTCTGAAAMAGAACATAAGYGTCAAAGGCTGGGKTTTTTTCTTACTTTAACATTTTAAGATAATTACTTAAGCAAAAAAGCCCCCACCTGGATGTCTGCCTCTYCAATTTGTATTTCAATTTATACAAGCACTCAGGAATTAGCACAGCAGCCCCCCAGTATTAGTTAGCGTTTCTGGGAGMTACTGAAAAACTGAAGAAGCACAAGTCATTTATTTTACATTCAGAGAAAAACATAAATATATGYGAAATAAATACAATCTGTAAATGTTAAATACATTCTAATATAGTGTGAAGGTTGGATTACAAGCTTAAATATTTGCCACAAGAGACTACAAATCAAAGCATCTCCTGGGTTGGARCAGAGCCACAAGCAGTCCAATTCCTGCACAGGACAGCCCCAAGAATCACATCGAATGCCTGACAGCATTGTCCAAACACTTCTTGAAATCTGGCAATACTAGTGCCATGCCAACATTTGAAGTATTTGCATTTTTCTCATATGCGTTTTCCTGGCCCCACCTTGGCTGTTTGACACTAGATCTCTTGCACACCCATYCCTGCAGGCTGCTTGCTTCAGGCTCTTACTCCTTTGTCCAGTTAAGAAATCCCTTATTCCTTCCAGTCTGAATTCATCCCATCTGCTTCCTGGCACCTATTTTTTCCTGTAGTTCCACCAGTCAACACGCTTAAAGCTGAGCACTTTTACAAACCCACTGACAATGCAGATGCCTTGTCTTAAGTGTTTGTTACTATTTCACAGGTTTGTCCAAACCCGATGTTCTATAACAAGCTATTTGCAATTCTGAACAGAGAGTTTTTGTTCATTTAAATCACACATATRCTACAGACACACTTCGAGTAACTACAGCTCTTCATCTCTCTCCTGAAGAGCTGGTTCTCATTTACATCCATACAACGTGAACCATCAACCATTCTGCAAAAATATWTTTTTCCATCTTTTCCAGAGGCTGAGAAAAAGAGATGGAAAGTCCTGTTGACTTACTCGCAGAAAAGTTCTTCATTACACTTCTAGTATCATCTCAGCCTCGACTAGGACAAGGAYGTGGAGAATCAGCAGGTGAGCTGTCCCTAATGCAGGAACTAAGCCATTCCCAAAGAGGGGTACAGCRAGAGCTCCTGCACTGGCTGCAGGTGCCAACTCCATAGATAACACGGGAACTGGCTGCTCGCACTGAATCCAGAAACTGAAGAGGTTTCCACACCCCTCTGGACAGACCTCTGACCTAATGGTCTCTCCAGCATACCTCCAACATTTTCCACCGCCACTGGAAGCAGTGAGGACCCTTATCACAACATCGGTTGTGCGGCCAGAAGTCGGGAATTACCGTATCCTTACTTCCCAAGACAAAGGGTGCCATATGAGCTCCCTTTCGAAACCACCCACCGCCTGTAGAGCTGCTCTCAAGGAGTCCTTGCTCCTAACAGAATAGGCAACTACAGCACCGTGTGTCTGAACAAAGGGCAGGAGCACACGAAAGGCTGATCGCATCCCAGTCCGTAACGAACGAAAAAAGTTACGTGCTTGATAACCTTTAAATAAAGAGGGGGGAGGAAAGGCCCCAGGTCCCAGTAAAATAAACACAAAAGATTCGTAAGTGAAGGTGAAGAATTAGTTCATTTTTACAAGGTATTTTAAGGTACGGCTCAGCCGACACAAGGGCACCTCCGCCCGCAGCAGAGCTCTCCCCGCGGAGGGGCTGCCGCTGTCCCGCGGGCGCGGCTCCCCGGGGCGCTGCCCCCGCACCGGGGCTTCCTCCCCCGCTTCTCGAGCGCGGGGCGGCCGCCGCCGCCTCCTCCCCGGCGCCGCCGGCCCGACCGGGAGCCTCGGCGGCGCGGAGAGACCGCCCCGCGGGGCCCGCCCGCCCCGCCGGGCTCCTCTCACCTCGCGACCTGGCGGCTGCCGGCGGCGCGGCCCCGGAGGCGGCGGCTGCCCGTCGTCGCGGGCCGGGCGGCGGCAGGAAGCGAAAGGCGGCCGCGGCGTCCCCACCGTGGCGCAGTTACCATGGGACGGACGCCCTCTCCCGCTCCCTCCGGAAGTCACCGCCGGCGGGGCGGGGGAAGGCGGGGCGGCCGGCGCCACCATCTTGAGCGCGGCGCCCAGCCCGGCTCCCACCTGCCGCCATCTTGAGCGTGGCGTGGGGCCCGCCTGAGGGCCCGCCCCAGCTCCYCGCGCCCCGCCCGGCTCCCGGGGTAGTGGGTGCGATGAGCGGAGCGTGTCCAAAACTCCCCAAAAAACCATAGTCTGACAGACACACTGTTAAACGTGTGTCGAAACTGTGGGAAAGTCGGGTTTGGGGGTGAAAGGATTCCCCTTTAGTCTAAAGAGATTACACCGGGATGGCCACAGTGGCCCCCGCTTTCATCCTAGACAGTGAMACAGATCGGAGTCCATGCGGTGGTCCAGCCTTCATCTCTAAATAATGACATTACACATAGGAAACAACATTATCTATGCAGATAAAGCCGGTGCTGAATTCCTAGGAAAAGCTTGCTCCAAACGTAGCCAATTTGTGCATAGGTCTCCGTTTTTAATTACATGATTGCTTACTTTTCTGTGCCAAAAAGGTGCAGTTCTTATTTAGTGCACAGAATGGGCCGAAATACAGACGTGGAGTTTCCCAACCTTTGAGCGCTTCCTTTTGCAGTTGGAATAAAAGTGTGTCTGTCATTTTTAAAGCCATAGTAACTCATGGGGCAATCTGCCGTGATCCCTTGCACATGATGAGCTGTTTCACTTTCCCCCTGTCACGAGGGTAATTGGCTCCCTAAAAACCCTTCTGAAGCATGTGAAACACCCGGGTCAGGCTGCTGATGGTCTGAGAGCCAGAGTATGCAGCCCTAGTTGGACTCCAATCCTCTCTTTCCCTGCTAGTTCTCCCTCTGGGGTTCATCTGGAGTGGTTTTTTTTTTGTAATCTCCAAATAGTTCTGGCCCAGGCCTCCTCCTGAATGCCATTGCTGTGTCTCCTCCATCAGCCCAAGGGTTTGCCTTTGGTCCGATGGGGCAGCACCAGAGCCTGAAATGCTGTGAGAGTTGATGTTTTTAGCAAGGTCAAGTTTGGRACTAGAAATGCATTCAAGGAGCACTTTGGTGGCAGGGAGGGAGCATAAGCGTGCTGGAGGAGATTTTTCTGGGAAGCAGCATGAGCAAGTGAGAGAGGGAAAGTTCCATTTCCCCCGTCTGCAAAGGGACTTAGCTGTCAGCCCTGGCCACTTAATATCAAGTTCTGCCACTCCGTCTCTAATTGTACCTATTTCTTCCACAGACTCAAGAAATAACTGAGTCATACAATAAAACGTCTGTAATTTCTGTGACTTTCTTTTTCTTTCTTTCTTTCTTTCTTGCTTGCTTGCTTGCTTGCTTGCTTGCTTGCTTTCTTGCTTTCTTCTTTCCCCCCAAGAATAGATTACAGGATATCATTTATGCTGCAGTGACCCTCCACTGAAGTACACCGACTAACATCAAGAAATGTAAAATACCTGTTTTCCACACCCCAGCTTCTGTCTTTCAGTGCCATCTAGCGCCCACGCATGCAAGAGATGGTGTAATTAACCGAATTGCTCCTCATCAGATCGATTTGCTATAATTAATGCATTTTGGAAATTGATAGATGGTACCGGTAGAAGGCATATTAAGACAATATTTTTCTGTGTAAATCTAGCCATACATACATTCATATTTTTATTTTGTGGCACTAAATTCTGACACAGATCTCTTTCACATTAATTAAATTAAAATCAATAGCACTCACAAATCAAACATATGTATATATATATCACTTATTTACTTTTGSCTATGCTGTTCTCTGTAATTAATTAGATTGCTTTGGAAAATAGTGGTCTCATTTCAAAAGTGCTGAAATAATTTATCACCTTGCTGCATTTTCAGCTCTACTGAAAAGGAGTAGCCCCCCGGATCACAATTTCATTTACAAAGTAAATCTGCAAGGGCTGAAGTAACAGGTCGTTCTCTCCATCTGCAGAAAGGAGCAAGACGATTTTTGAAACAAGGAAGAGACAAAAAATTAGGGGTTTTCCAAAGATCATCTGACTTGTTGTTGATCATCTAACTGGTTGTTATCTTTTATCCTTTCATGCCTTTCTTTACAGTGATGGCTAGTTATTATTCTCATCGGCAGTGAAATAGTTCTTAACCTTGAAACACCCTTGGCTGTCTTTTAGTGTAACACATAAATTTGAGAGATGCACATGAGGGAGTTTTGTCGTCTCCCCATATGACTGCAAAGAGAGCACTCAGTGGCCAGGACAGATAATTCCCCCTTGAAGATCTCAGTTGCTAAATTAAGATGCAAATTATGGGTAGCAAACACAACAAAAGGAATATGAATATTCCTATACAATGATCTTGTGTGTATTCAGATCCTTGTTTGTATGTAACAAATCTTACCTTTCCTACCTGGTCATGAAAGTCACTACTTTCTGAATTAGTCCAGCTAAAGAGAAAACAAAACAAGGTGCCCTGCTGCCTTCATTCCAGTAAAAATCTAATTTAATTAGAGCAATTTCAGATCACAATTCTGACAGCTGTGTTTATCACACTTTCTTCAAAGGATAGAAATTAGMATTGACTGACATTAGCATCAAAGCTTATTTATTCACCCGCCCACATCCCAGCAGCCCTTCTGAGTTTGTCTGTTTGTTTAGCACTTTAATAACACCACAGTAAATAAGATTTCATTTCAGAGCATGCATGTTTTTTATCAAAGCATTTAGTGCAGGCTTATTGGAATGCCATTGGTAGAGCCCCTCATTGCAGGTTTAATAAAAGACCTCWGAGTGTTCTCCAGAAAAAGCATTTTAAATGGTTAAGAAGGACAGAGCCTGTGATCCAGAATTTCTTTTTCTTTCTTTTTTGTCAACAACTAGAAAATATCTGTCTTTCAGCAGTAGGCAGAGACAACCTGTCAATCCTTAAGCTTCAGAAGACTGCCCAAGTCTGCCAAAAGCTTGGATGGGGTGAGAACAGAGTTTCCTGTGGATATGACCACAGCAGAAATAGCTGACCACAGGCCTTCTCTGTTACGCTTTGCTTACTTATGAAATCAGGAGAAATACAAGCACAGCTCTGCAAGCAAATGGGCAGCATGGGCATTTTCTGCCTTGCAGTGAAACATCAAAACTAGTGAGGGAAATAGCTTCCCAAAGTTTATYGTGTACAGTCAGGACAGTAGTCTCCCCTTGACAGTGCTAGCAACCTTAGCTGAAACAAAAAAATCAGAGCCCTCAGTAAAAGATGCCATTCAGGACATGAACAAGGAACAGCACAGCTGTAGAAGTTCTCTCTCCAGTGGGCATATGATTCTAAAGAGAAGTCAAATTAAAAAAAAACAACCAACCAACCAACCAAACAAAGAAATCCCCAAAAAATCAAAAAACCAACCAACAAAAATCAAACAACAAAAAATCAAAGAAAACGTACAGAAGAACTTATGGGAATAAATTCCACTGCTTTAACCACAGAATTACTTTTTCAAATTCTGGGCCTTAATATGCAACAGAATTATAGTATTATAAGACAATGATTCTRTGTAATGGAAATAATTCCAGTTTCGGTGTTTTATCCAGCAGTGCAGACAGGCCTGTGGAGTGTGCAGTCTTAGCTGGAGCACATACTGAGTCTGACCACKGGTTTATACAGCGGGAGCTGAAAAGTGACAAATTCAGCTCTCCAATTCTGAAATTAGGAAAAGCCAGAAGCGCCAAGGAAATGAGACACTCAGCAGCTGGTTGGTGAGAGAGAGAGAGATGAAAAATTCACAACTTTCAATCACTCACAGCACATGTTATGCAGAAAAAGACTGARCTCCCATTTTTGCTTTGGAGGTTGTGTCACTTCCAATCTTTCCTGTGAGACTCAAGCACGGCTTATGATGGCAATCTGCATGTGGATGAACGAAACATTTCAGTGATTGTATTTCTCTCTTGGTTTTCTCAAGTTGAGAGAGAAAACAGCTTTTGGGAGGATATATTAGCCCAGTAAATATCCCCATGCTCTAAACCTTTACGCTCAGACTTTTTTTTTTTAATAAACAGAAGGAGGAAAAAAGGAAAAGATAGGGGAGGCAACAATGTTAGCACTGATTTTCATTTTCAACTGACAGCCCAGTGGCTGGAAAATTTWGTTTATTCTGTTTAGCTAGCCAGAAACCACACAGGCCCATGTAAACCCAAATTTTGGACATACTTTTTCTCATTTACCATTAAAATGTCAGGGAAAAGCATAATTTAAATATCCCTTCAAAAGCATGTCCAGAAAACTTGTATAGTACCTTACACAAACCACTCTTCCAGTGGCTCCCCTCCCTTTCTTCAGGTACACCAGCAACCAAAAACGTGCAACTAAGAGTAGCTTAGGACAATATTCAGTATCTCATAGGAGATTACTGCAGCAGCATATCAACTAGGATAAGAGTATTCTTCTTTTATTAGAGTAGTTGATCTRTAAAGCAAATCTACCTTCTTTARGAATACTGACCAACACTTTAATCTGCAACAAAACTATTGAACCTGGAGAGYAAGAATTAAGAAAATCACTATTATBAATGTTCAACTACTTGCKTAGCTGAATATAGGTAAATTTTGCATGTTTCCAGTCAGCCAAAGTTCTTTTTGTTTTCATTTGGTTACTTTGATGAGTGAGAAAAAAAAAAAAAATCTGCGTTTGCCCAGACCAAAAGACGATTTAGGGACATCAGGATATTGAATTCCTTTGTAATAGCCCAACAGGAAGTTGTCCATGTTCAGAAGTCATCAGCTCTTGACAGCTCCAAGACCCATGCATCAGAAAACGAAAGCTTCAGTTAATTGGAATCAGATGACAAGCTCCAGCAATCCCTTTAGCTAAATAAAGCAGTAGATGCCACCRAGGTCATGCTCTTCCTCAGAAAATCCCCTTTTCCATGATTGTAGTTTTTTTCTCTACTGCACATGGAATMTTGCTGGCTGGACAAAGGGAGGGGTTGTATTGTGCCACTAGTGGGTAAGAATTCACTCCTAACCTATTAAGTTRCTTTAATCAGAGATACATTGGAACAGCAACAATCAGTGTTTAGTTGTTGAGATACTTTTTGTGTCACATTCTGAAACTTCATTAATATTTGCAAAAGCACGTTGTGAGAAACTCATTGTRTTCTTTGTTGATCTTCAACACTCTGTACCCCAAGGTGTCTTCCATCACTCAAAAAAGTCTATGCCATTTCCCTCCAAGCTTTCTCCACTAYCTCCATGTTCCTGAAGATAAACCAGTAAAACATTCATTAGATGAAAGGCAACTGATGTAGCTGTCTTCTGTTAGGAACACTTAAAAAATGGTAATTGTCCCAGTGCTTCCATTTACCGTGCACYGAGACTCAATCACACAGGGCTAATTTATGGCTGCAGCTTACGTGATGAACAATGACAAGACATGTGCTGTATCAGAAGCCACAAAGCACAGTTAARATAAATCTTGAAAAGCAACAGTGTGGAAACACCATCAGCAAATCTGCTGTTACATTTTAGAAATGAACCAGTTTTGCTTTAGCAGCAAAGAGCTGCAAGAAGTTGTATTAGAGCAGGGAGGGTGAGCTGCAATCACCACTGGCTCTGCAATCATTCTTGACTTTGTTTCAAGAGTCCCAACTCTTGCTACACTTTTCCTCTCGAGTTACTCCCTACACTAAGCAAGCCTGCTGCTAAACAGGTTTATGTATTAAGGTTCAAATTTAAGTTAAAGAAAAATAAGAATATAATTTGATGGACAAGAATCAAGCTGAAGGGAAAGACCTCAGACTATGCTGCTAGAGCTGAGGTCCTGTTTTAAAATTCAGTTGCGTCACACCTAAAACTTGGAAAACAACACTACCAGTTTTAGATATGGCTTTTCCAAAGCAGATGTTTGCTTTAAAGCATAAACAGGCACAAGCTGACACTTCAGGCCTTCTGGGAAGTTGTGTTGAACCTAAATTGCAAGAGCCCATGTGTGGTTCTTAAGTTAAACAGGCTAACAAGAAATACAGATTCAGACAGTTTCAAATTTCAACAACTTTTAGGACCCCTTCACTGACAGGCAMTGAAAACTGAATTTAAAATTAAGAAGTCCATAATCTGCTATCTTGACATAAAAAAAAAATCCCATATTTTCTGTAGAATTTTATTTCAATTTTATTGAAAAACTCCACCATACATTTCATGCATCCTTAGTTAAAAAGTTTTACCCAGCTGATCATCCATAAAGTGCTTCCTCAGGAGGTCCTGCAACTCACCTTGGATCAGCTGGATGTCGTGTACAGCACCATTGTTGCAGCCATCAGTAACCAGTCTTGTAGCATAACAAAGCAGGGCAGGTTATTTTCTTTCTGGCAGGAATTAGTAAAGGATAATTGGAGTTACCTTATATTATCCCAACAGCAAACAGGACTAGCACAACCAGGAGTGTTGCAACAGAACCACACACTTTAGGGACTTTCAGAGAACCGGTGATAGGAAGAAGGTTTAGAATTCAGATTTTGGGAAGGGTTTTTTATCACCTACATTCCCAAGGGCCTTTATGATTAGACAATGTTAGTCCTGTACAGTGTCATGTGGTTAGTGACCTGTCAAAAAACCCTCACCTAATTCTTGGATCAGGCTGAATTTGGATGTTGCAGAGAATGCACATAAAGGTTCAACTATTTTTTGTTTCACATGGAAGAGGCTACCTGACATAATATCAYAAAAGCTGCTGCGTTGGTTGTTTTTCTCCTGGTGAGAATGGCTTTGTACTATGTCCATGGACCCTCAAGTGCTCTTCTCTGCACAGCCAAGTGTGGCTGTCCTCATTAGCTTTCTCTCTGCACCACATCCAGTTTTTTTGCCATGGCTGTCGCTGAGGAATGGCRCCCCTGCCTCTTCCTGGGCACCATCCCACTGGGAAATCTTGTGGCTTTGTGTCTCTCCCCCAACACACTCTTGGGCTGCTGCCTGTGACAGCAGAGTGTCCAGGAGCCCCAGGAAAGCCTCATTTGCAATGCAARGTTAGAACACACTGAGTTTAACTTCACATTCCAGTGTTGTTGCTGGAAACTGGAAACAAGTGGAATAGACATTTATTTATGGAAACCTTGTATCTYGCAAGGTGATAGATTTTCATGGTTATACTGAGATTACTTTCCTACAGCACAGTGATTTCCACGGAATCATTTCTTATTTGTATTCCTGTAATCAGGCCAGGAAGAATCAAATTTAAACCTTTTATTTCCCATTCAGTGGTAAATTTTTCATGTTCTTCTAGATCTGAGTTCTGGACTAACAGTAAAAGAGAAAAACAAAATTGTGAGGGAAGAGAAAAGAAAAAGATCTGYTTTATTTATACCAACTCATTTGCATTAAAATGAGTTGTGGCTGAGGCTGGTTTTTGCAACATGCAGGGAGAGCTTTTTCAGGCCAGGTGTCTCAACAGTTCTGTGCATACCCAGTACTGGGTTCAAAACAGCTTTTCAYTGGCTTTTGAGAATCTGTTAAATTTACCACATTTTATTACTATTTATTTATTAACAATTTGCAAAATTAGTTGTTCCTGCACTCTGATTATGCATTATTTACCTTACCCAAAAGAAAAGCTGGACACATGAAATCMTAGGGAAGGTTTTCTCCTACAGCACTACTTAAAACTGCAGACCCAGTRCAGGTTTCAATCAAATGCACTATTTTTTCCTTGAAACCTGCTTGCACATCTCAATTCTCTGTGAGGGRCAGTCTGAAGGTTACTGCTGTAGCTATGGAATATCAATACCTCCATGGCCACAAGTGCAATGTCTCTTTGTTTCTTAAAGCACCTAAACCCCCTAWATTTTACTTAATTATTAWTTCAGTTGTGGTTATCCCTAGATGRYATTAAAAACAGGCTAAGTGCATATGTTGGGTAGAAAGAGCCAAGTCTGTAAATTGTAAGTTTCAACTCTCTACAACGGAACAAGCATAGGGGCACACAATTGTTTCCATATTAGAATTCCTGCAGTAGGTGGATGCCCTTGGCTACCCCCACAGGCCGTGCTGCCTATGTGCAGTTGGTCAGCACATTCCCTGAGCTGATGGAGGGGAAGAGGTGAAACCCAGGGACAGYCCTTGGTGGCTCATTTCAGACATGYCACTCAGTCACTGCCATATTTACCTGGAACTCTCCCCAGAAAATGTTTTCTTACCAAGGAGATTTTTTCTTTCAGCAGGAGACAGAAGATACTGTGGAAGCTGCAGAGAGACTGTACCTGCCTTGCCAGTAGAAAGGCTTTYCAATTAATAGTTACAGCATGGGGGTTTTTAAAGGTGTGTTGCCAAAAGCAAATGGTTTGAATTTTAATGTGTGGCTTTTGAGTTCAACATTTCCCTTTTTCACTGTTCATTCATTTCCTGTTATATTCCTAAGGATCTACCATGTATTACAGTACTTTTCACAGGAATTCATATCATGTGATTTTAAGCTTTATGTGAATTCTTTTTCTGGTCAATTCATTAAYACTTAAAAGTTTCTGCAGTTTGAAATACAGGAGCAACAAAGTCCTTCGTAAGGCTGCCTACACCTACTGATACATGTCTCAAATTTAACAAACCTGTCAAGAATTACTTGATCTTTCTTGGTCCACCCTTGATTAGAATCATCCTATTCTGATTTTTCTGCAAGTGTTTTCTGCCATACTGGTCTAACTGTGAAGTTTGCACAAACTTCATATCACACACTGATTGCTGTCTACCTGTGTGATAACCATGGTTTTTTACTGTTTTCATCCAGAAAGGCTGCATCTGCATCTGCAAAAGCTCCTTTGTGGGTACTGTAAAATGTACTTTTGGAAAAAGCTGATGGGGTAATACTATGCAGTGTAGTCTGAACTCATTTGAACAAAAGAAAACAACTAATTTTACAAATCATCAAGAGTTTTAAATGCGGGTGATAATAAAATAGCAAAAAGTGCCAAAAACAGCAAAGTGCCAGCTTTGTCACTTGAGTAGTGATTACATTCCTGTTAATCCACCTTTAATCAATCATATTAAAATTTAAAAAAAATTTAAAAAAGGAAAGGAAACAAAAGAAAAAAACTTTAACTTGCTAAGGAATTAAGTGGTTGCAATTCAAACTGTCCCAAAGCAGAGACACAGACACCAAGGACACTGTGAACTATGGAAAAAAGAAGAAATGTTAATTTTAATTTTGATCATAAAAACAAGTTAATCTGTGAAGTTGCACCAAACACAGTTCTGTACCATTCAGCTTGTAATATGATCTGCCACTTCGCAAAGAAGAAAACCTGTAGCCTCTTTTAACTGATCTCCTCAGAATCTGGCCAGATTCAGCCAATATACTATATTTGCTTTAAATAATCCTACCATGGGTAGCAGGTTTTGACAGAATAGTTAGGGTATGCAACAGCCATACAAAGATCTGAATTTTGAAAGAACCAAGTCTTGGAGATACAGTGCCTTGGAGATACAGTGCCAGTTTGTCGAACCAAACAAGACAAAGATGGCAAAGTTCCATGTTTTATCCCACAAATTCATAACTCCATGACTGAGCTCTCCAGATGAGAGGTTCACATCAACCTTAGTTGTGTCATAAAAAACGTGGCAGTCTTTGTAAATACCACAATTCCTGTATTTGTGACCTTCTCCATTTTTAATACTGGTATCTTGCTGTGTGGAGACTTTTTTTGTCATACTCGTGATTTTTTCTAAAAATCCATGGTGAAAGTTCCTATTTCCTGCTGCAGTCCTGATCTGCAGATGCTGCTTGTGTCCCATCATTCAGATGTTGTGTGCACAGGGCACTGCTGTTATGGTTTTACAGAGGACTGTCATGATTTATCCCTGGTTGGCAGCTCAGCACCACACAGCCACTCACTCACTTCCTAGCCCTCAGGGAGAGAAYTGAAAAGATAAAAACACTGGTGGGTGGAGATAAAAGCAGTTTGACTAAATGAAACTAAAAAAACAGATCAACAAAAAAACCCCAAATGAAACAAAACAACAATGAAAAACAAACAAACAAACAAGGAAGAGGGAGGAAAAAACTCCAAACCCAAGAAAAACAACAAACTGATGCCCAGCCAGTTTCTGAGCCACGGGAGCCCCTACCAGCCTCTATTCCCGTGGTTTGATTGCTGAACATGRCATCACATGCTGTGGGAAATCCCACTGGTCCCTGGGGGTCAGTTCCCTGCTGTATCCCCTCACAGCCTCCCGTGCACTCCCAGCTCGCTGGGGCACTCTGGCAGGGCAGTGTGCTCAGAAGAGAAGCCCTTGGTTCACTTTTCCAGCTACCCAAGGCCTCATTGTCCACCGCACGGCCTTCTCCCCACTGCCATGAGCAGGGGACTSATGGACACAGCTTCAGCCAACAGTGCGTCTGTCTTGGGGCTGGCTGGAACAGGCTCTGGCCAACATGAGGGCAGCYGCTGCTCACAGAAGCTGCCTCTGCAGTCTTCCCTCTTCAAATCCTTGCCACAGCAACCCCGCCCACGACCCCAGAGAAACCCCACCCAGATGTACACAGCATCATGCTGCTTTCTTCCCCAAGAGCAGATGCCCTGCAGGGGGTGCCAGGCCCTGGGACAGAGCAGCTGCTGGGACACAGGGCAAGAGATTGTGTGTGTGTGTGTGTGTGTGTGTGTGTGTGTGTGTGCTCCTGCTCCACGGCCTTGGCGGTGTCCTCAATGGAGGAGTGGCTGCTCTCCTGGTCATGGAGCACACACGGGCTCCTGGATGCCCCCGTCAGTAAATGCAGAGATGGTCAACACAAAATGATGTAGAAGAAGGTGCAATTTGTGACACCCCTCCCTATTTTAAAGCTGTGGTGCTATTCCTGGGCACACACTGTCTGTACAGGGCAGCTGTGTGGAACATCTGCAGGAAAACAGGAGCTCTGCTGCCCCTTGGTGGCCATCACTCCAGCAGAGTCCTGCGAGGATTTTTTATCCATTCGAGAGGGCTCTRTTGGTGCTGTTATGCAGTTTCTAACGATGACTGGGGAGAAAGTATTGACTAAGCTGTGCTGGCAGAAACGGGGGAAGCACGGCCAGCAGAGGGTCCAAGTGTCACAGAGGAAAAGGTCCCTGACCTTCAGATTTGAGAGCAACAAAGTAAGGGCAGCCTTACATCCAGGGGCCATCAACATGGACACTGCAAACGAGTCCTTCTTTGGGAAAGCCAGACAGAAAGCTTAGAGGCATGAAGTAAAATTATTAAATACCATCACATGGCCCTAAGAGACAGATGGGACTCCTGGAGACACCAGCAGATGCATGTCTGGTTCAGATACGGAAGACTGAAGTTATGCCCAAATAACCATCTTCACATAGTAAACAGAATATCCCACAATGGCACAGACGCTGCAAGTACTGGGATTTTGTATAGCTGTAAAAAATTCTGCCCAATTACTTTTTGTTAAATAGGAWTTTGGGAAGCCTATCTCCTCTCCTCCTGCCCCAGGACTTGACATGCTTCATTGTAGCTACTTCWTCCATAGGCACTCATGTATCTTCCTTATTTAAGTCCTCCTTTGAGCAAGGATTAAGCATTCTCTATGATTAATAAAGTTGCCTTAATTGCAGAAAGTAACATTCAAGACAGAACCTTTTTCTTGCTACTGTRTGTAAAATGTTAAATAACAAAATAAAACATGATACTTGAAGATTGTTTATTTTAAACGGTATTCTGAAATTGGTGGCTATATACAAATTTTCCAATGATGAAGTTTAAGATTGCATGGTGACYGTCTTCACAAAGTAAGGCTGCTTGGTCAGTGATCTGAGAGCTGATTCCATTGAAGTGGGATTACTCGGAGTACAGGATGACCTCAGGAAGCTTGTAATCCATGAAGGCACCAGCACCAAAGGAGGGAGGCCCTTCTTACATGAAAAGCTAATCAAGGGTCCTCTGGGTTGCCATGGGACCTTTGCTGAATTTGAGATCATCTCCAGCAGGGAAAGGTCCGAGTGAAACCAATGGTCACTRTGGAAAGGCCTTTACCTGCACTCACAACCTGGAGACAGATACAGACTACAGGGGCTCCTCCATGCCAGCCTTACTCACAGCGCTTTATTCCTCTCTCAGCTGGGCCAGTGACAGAGAAATAAACACAGAAAAAGGAAAAAAAGAAGCAGCTTATGCTACTATGGTAATTTAAGAGTAATCTTTAGAGACAGGATCTTTTTTTAGGTATAATTAATAGGCATAAACAGGATTTATGTTAATGCTGAAACTTCAGTTTAGACACCAGACACAGGGATGGGATGAAATGTTTCATCCCGCAGCCAACAGACAGAAAGTCTTCACTTCTTGGAATTCCCATGGAAGACAGATGAGCTACTGCCTTCTCTCATTATCCCCAATACTAAAGGCAGAGATATGCTTCATGAGTTTGTTTCATACACAGACAATTAAAAATACATTTTAGCAATGTTTCCCATTAAAACCTTACCCATAGCACAGTACTGAAATCAGTGCAACAAGATGACAAGAAGGAGTATTTACAAGCATATTGTATTGTACCAAATYTGCAAGACAAGAAAATTCTAAAGTGCAAAGTTGTCTCTATTCTACACAGACACAGGGATGCAGTTTCCTGCYCGCTGTACAAACGACTACCATCATTACGGACACACCACGGATCCATGCTGAACATCCCAGTGACCACATGCCTTCCCTAGGCTGACAGGCAAAACTCCTCTACCAGATCCAGTGGGAGGCAGACATCAGCATCCAAGGGCCAGATTTGGTCCCTCAGCCATAGGTGTGTCACATGCTGGATGGAGAGTAACTACTGAAAACCCAGGAACACGACATGTGGAGGAAGTGTTTTAAATACATGGAGGAATAAATAGAAATAGAAATCCTACAAAGAGCTTAGTGGTTTGGTTTAGAGTAGAATAAAGACAATCACTGCTTTTCTTAAAGCACAAAACAGAGGGCCCAGCACTCCGTCTTTTATTCAGCTGCAGTTCTGGCCTGCTTCAGATGGGGCACACATTTTTAAAGACTATTTACACCAACAAGATTTGCAGGCTTAGCCATGAGAGCCTCTAAAAACAGGCTCTTGCAGCATCAGAATATTAAAAAGTCACCGTTCAAAATACTTCACTCTGAAAAATTACTAAAGGGAGATGTAGGAGAAGGAACATAACTGCTGGGTTTCCAGATTCACCGAAACTCCCAGTTCATTCACCCATATTCTTAAGCATATTGGACAGGTAATCTATATCCTATTTACAGTAATTCCTGCTACTACCCAACAAAACCAGGAAAGAAAGCTGCTCACTGCCTCACAGCTCTCTCTACTTTGCAAACTAAACAGTCTCTAGCTTCTTATTTTTTGACAAAACCACCCAATGTTTGCCACAGGATTTCAGCTGTAACAAAGTTTGTCTTGAAAAGCAGCATGTTAAGTGAATTTCTCTGTTCCATTATTCTATTTGAAACTACTACATCGTATTTACTGAAGCAGCTATGGCACAAAGGTTACACAGCTAGGCTTAGGTAATGTCATCATCTGCCACAATTCACTTGGTTATGCCCCAAACTATTTACAGTGAACTTGACTCAGACAAACTGCTTGGTTTGAGAAAGTGTCTGAAAAATTCCAACTCCATAAAATAATCTTTCCTACGAAGATGTTTGGGAATGATTTAGTCATGATGTGTTAATTTGATTTTAGGATATTCCTCTACTGGAACCCACCCACAGGTAAAAGCTGCATTAGAAATGAGGGCCAGGGTCTACATGAGCATKAACAACAAGGGTATGTCTGTGCCACAGTTTGTAGCAGATGGAAGGGAAAAGGAGGGGAGGAGGGAAAACTGGACCTGGTCTACACAGAAAGAAAACTAATTCAGTTGAGATGAGTACATATTGACAAAGAATCCCAAAAAACAATGACTAGCTAAAAATACTATGATTATGAAACAGAGTTAACTCTATCTTGATCCTTAAAGGGGGCAGGCTGAGTAAATACTGATGATATAGCTGGAACACATTTTTAGAATTAAAATCTATATAAGAAAACTCACTCCAYGCTCCACTCTGGCAAAATCTAAGCTGTCTTTTAACAATGCAAGAAGTCTAATGAGTTAGCTGATCAGTAAGGAACAGACTTGAGTAACTCTTCATGAAACATACCCCAGGTCCCCATGCAGCACCAGAAGAAATTGAGCCATTTTAGGTACATATTTTTCTTGATACTCATTATCCTCTAGGCCCCTGTAGAACAGAAATGTCTTCCAAAGAAATTCAGTTCACTTTACACTTATTTTTATGTGCAGAACTGACAGAAAGAAGAGCCCATCATGGGAAGCAAGGAGGTCTGCATTTGATCAACCAACAACAGCCAGCATTAAGTCTCTTTGCCTTTTGTATCAACAGATTTTGTAATTTGGTCCAGTATCTCAGGAAGACTCTTGAGTTCMCTATTAACCTCCTCAGCAGCTTTTGTTCCACAGGCCTTCATGGAGTTACACACCTGCTCTCTAAGCTAAGTGACTCCAAGCCCCATGAAAGATTTTAGAAGCACTGAATTACAGCACGGTGGAAGGCGAACAAAGAGTACAAAGTGAGGAATGTGTTTACAGYTTACATCACGTTAAGTGCATTTGCCATCATGTCTGCTGGAAGGGTGAACACTGTCAGGCTGCTCAGTGTCTTTCCAAGGCAAAGAGAAGTGCAGCAACTGGTACCCAGAGATTGCAAGGCTCTCACTTCAACACATGCATCATATGCCTTTGCATGTGCAGCAAATCAGAAAGAGGTTTTTGTTGTCACGGCTGTTTTGCTGTGCTCAGCACTAAAGAATGCTGTCACATTTTCCACAGCGGGCAGGAATGGAAGCGGCAAGTTCTACAAAATTCTTTCTTTCTCAGCCTTGACTGGGCTTGGCTTCTGGCAAGTTTTCTTCAGAAAGAGCWGATTTCAGAGCAATACTGCAAAAGCTGAGAAGCAGCACTGTTTACACAGGGCATAAAGGAAATCTAGAGCTTGGCTTCCCACCTGTGCCATCAGCTCCTCAGCTCATCTTTCCTCCCTGTTCTCCTGACAGCTTCTTACAGACACCACCCAGATGGAAACACAGCAACTTACTTCCAAATCCATTACCTTAGCATGACAGCTTCAGGAATTCCAGTGCYAAGAGATTTGAACTGTCTGCAGCCTTCAAATTTAACAAAGCTCTGAGGATTCAAAAACTCTGAATGAATGTCACAGGGATGCTTTGCTTTTAAGCACTTCCCTATTGCATCACTTTCAGATACACTTTGATATTAAAGGATTTGGATTAAAGGACAGACAAAGATAAGGTACCTCACTACAAATTCTGATCTAGAAACTCTAATCTATAGAGARAAGAAGAGAGACAAGTTTCAGAACATAAATTGTGCTCCTGTTATGCAGCACTTGAGGTTTCCCAAGTTCTGTGCAAGTCCAGTGAAATACCATAGGAGTGTTACAAGCCAAACCCGGATTTTCTTCCCTCACTAGAATTAGGTGAATTGGAACACGACAGGGTGCTAAGCCTGAATGACAAAACTTGAATAAATGTAACTGTTCATGCAAACTTCTATTTGCAGAATTGGACATGACACAGCATATAAGGTAATGGAAAAACCCTCAAGCATTACAATCATGATACTTCCTTTGCTATTTGTGGGTAAAACTAAACCCACAAAAAGAAACTCCCTAGAGGCACAATAGGAACATTTAAGCCCACTCATTCTATGATATCCCACTAAACCCKAAAATAAGTCAGATATAAATAACCTCCTAGAAATCCACCACATTCTTAAGCARGATAGACACATATTAACAAAGGTAAATTAAATTAGTCTTATAAATGAAAAAAGGAGAATCAAAAAAAAAGGAGATCAGAACTAAAGCCCCAGAGTCCTATGAATAGCAGTTTCAAAGTGAATTCAAAGCACTTATGGCTTAAGAAATCTGGCATCCACTGTCTTTTTGAGGCTTTATATCTGGTTCCTTCAGAGGTTTTACTTCTTCATCTGGTTTTGGTTTAGCCTGCAAACAAGAAGAAAAAAAGAACCCAACTAAACACCACAAGTACAAACCACTGTGTCTGCACAGTATTTATGCACAGACAACTGTACATGTTGCAAGCCAATAGTCCCCTCTCTTTTCAAGGCTGAAAACTTTCAGTAAGCCTCAAGCAAGAGRGAAATGCCAACTGTTTTCTGTTTCACCATCCTTAAATGAATCCTTTTCTAAAAAAGAATCTTTCTTTAGCATTCACTCCTGCAACATTACAGGACTTAGTAAAAAATGAGCTGATTTTCCAGATGCTGGCAGTGTGGCAGAGGTTAATTGACTTGCTTGTGGCACAACAGAAGGATGAGCTTAGGTGGTAGCCTTGTGTCTGCTTCCTACACTGCGCTGGGGAATGCTACAGAAGAGCCAAACTAAGTCTGTATGGTACACAGAATAAAGCCAGAGGGAAAGAACAGCATGTGTGATTATCTTACAGTGTCATCCTTTGGCCTCTTGGTGAGATCAAATGCTGCAACTGTTTCAGGAGTCCAGTGTGCGTTCAAGGCAGGAAACTCAAAAGGAACAGGCTCTACTAAGCCATAGTTTGCTTTCAATTCCAGCTGGGGAGCCTCTGCTGGCACCTTCTGGAAATAGCTGGAACAAAACACAGAAATGTATTTAAAATACAAAGCACCATCTCTGCAAGTCTTGTTTGCAATTCTAAACAAAACAATCTGGGTTTTCACAGTGGCAAGCTCTGCTGCTCTCTCTTCCACTTCATTAAGGCACTGCCTAACATGCATTCTGCCAGCAAGGTTCACAAGAACAAAGGCAACTCCTTCTTAGTATTATTGTTTGTTCCCTAATCATGTGGTGGATYTTCTCCTACTTAATAACCATTATTCCCAGTGCTTCAATGAGAAGAGCATCTGTTGTCCAAAAAAAAACCCTTCACAATACAGATGAGGATTTCAAKTACTTCCCAAAGATGAAGAGGACAGTTCTTCTCCTAAACAGTCTTAAATGTGCCACAGTGGATGATGGCAACACAGCAGCCCCCTACAGGGCAAAGCCTGACTCAGGGCATCCCTCTGCCCTTGGCAGGCCAGCAGGARCTCACACACTGACACACTCTGCCTCACTTGCTGTGCTGCACAGAGCTCTCCCTAAACAGTCACTGCCTTCTCTTTCCAAGTTTTGTTCCAGAGGGACATGGATGTGTTGAAATCTGCAGTATGCTGCTGTTGTAAGCTCTGACAATGGATATTTGAACCAAAGCAGAGCAGAGCATTTCTCTTCCTGTTGGCAGTTCACTTTTATGCACTTGACCATCCTTTCCATTTAGTCAGTTCCCCTATTATGCAGGTCTTTAAATATMATTAAAATGGAAATAACAAATCTATCATGGAATACTAAATCATAATAGGAGGGAAGGGGAGAAATAAATGAGCAAAAGAACTCTAAAGACAAACTAATCTTGATACATTCAACTGAAATAAAAACTTGGTATTTCCAAACCCTTTTTGGCAGGACATCAATGAACAGAAAGCCCTATTCACAACATTAACTATACTTGGACTGGTAAAGCTCCAAGCACCCTAAGCATGATCTGCACTGAAGGCAGCACCGTGTTGACTTCCCTCCTAGCAAAGCAGAATCACCTACTGGTCTTCTCCACTTCCCACTCTGTCCTCTTTTGCCTGCTAACCCCAAGAAGCAGGAAGGGAGCATTAGAGTAACACAGCAACTTCTGCAGATTTTCTCCTGTGCAGAAGGAAAGTAACCAGGTGGCTGAGGAATGAGGGAAGAAAACTGCTCAACCTCCCCAGATGCCAGTCCAACCCACCCTGCTGAGCTGGCACAGGACACAGAGTGGGATAGCGCAGACCCACTGCAAATCTGCCAAGAGAAAATTGTAGAATTGCAAATTTATCTGTAAGTTACATGTCATGCCCTAAAGGAATGTAGCAACTGGAGACTAAAATTTACCATCTCATCCTGAAATAAAGGCAAATGAGGAAATAACACTTCATACAGAGTGCTTTACCAACCATAAATTACTTACATAAATCCATTCTCTCTCTGACATTTTTCTAGTATGTTCTTAATCAAACTTCCTAATTTCCTGAAGAAAAGGTGTCCAGAAGGTTTGGCAGTAGTCCCAGGCCCTTTGGTTTCTCCATAYTCTTTGCACAATGCTTCAGCCTTGGCAAAAACTTTGCAAGAAAGAAAGGAAATAAAAATTATTTACAYGACTCTCTTAAATCATGGTTATGCTGTACAGTGCTCCAGTCTTAGGAGACACCAGAATCCAGTCAGGCCTCTTTCTTTTTAGAAACAAAGCCAAGATTTGCATCCAACAAGTGACTAGGAATAGGAAAAGAAAGATAGCTGTTTGGGTGGGAAGATGCAGGAAAGCATTCTTATGTGTGGGGCAAAATGCAACAATAAGCCCAAGAACTGTGCCACATGGTAGGGAAAAACAGAGGGTATGAAGGTATCCACACACAGCTGATGCCCCAAACCAAACAACAATAACCAATATGGAGCAGGAGAAGAGGCACTCTTCTCTCAGCAGCAGAACAGTATTTGTTCTACTCCACGAAATCCAACTTAGTTTGTTCTTAATAAACTTTTGTTTTATTTTTAAAACTAATATTAAAGTTTCCCCTTTGAAGATTTGAGCATTTTTATACATTCCGCAAAGTTATGCAGTGCAAGGCCATTGGAGTAGAAATAGCTTGGGCAGAAGACCTTGAACTACTGCAAATTTGCCTGAATATACCTTTTAAATAAATAGAAGTTAATGAAACTGGTTTAAAAATAGACAATCATGATCTAGATTTACTGTTTAACCTCCAAAGCAGAAATGGCTGCACCACTCTAACATACAGACCATTGGTTTTTACACTGTATTTTGCAGGCAGCTCAAAGCCAGTCTTTAAGCCAGGCTGAGAAGTGAAGACAAAAAATTTCTGCAGCACTGCTACGAAAGACAGTATTTGATAAGATGAAATTCAACCCAAAAAACCAAAACACTGGCCCTATTCAAAGGTGTGCTGGATTTCCATCACGTGACACATAAAATCTTTACGGGAGAGCAACTTAACAATACAGCAAAACAGAACAGGCATGGCATCACCAGAGCCTGTTCTCCAGTCTCAACCACACTTACATTTCTCTGATTCCTGCAGAGATCTGATTGCTTCCCCACATTTATCACTCGCCAGCAAAGTCTGGCCATGGTAACAGTATGCCTGATGGGAGAGGACAGAATCGTTACTGACATCACTGGGCACTTCCTGCACCAAGTCCCTTCTGCTCCCTACAGCAGCTGCAGCTCTTTGAAACCTCCATTTCCTGCAGGTAGCTGACAGCAGAGGCATTCACTGAACCATTATTGCAGTTCAGCATGAACACTGTGAAACCAGAACCATGAACATTTGGTATGRGCTGAGCTGTCTCAGGTCTAACCAAGAATAACTGAGCTGCATGAAGCTGTTGGACCTGACACACCAGCACAGGGGCCAGTCCAASCTCTCACTGTAGCAGTGTGCAGCACCAAGCCCCAGCACAGAAAGAGAACGAACCCCAGGCAAGATTACAAAGCTACAACTGAAAACTAAAACTACCTGAACAATCAAAAACTCCATCTGCAACAAACATCACTGAATTGGGAAGAGATGTGGTGTTCTGCTGTCTGAGATATTCTGTCATAGTTCAAATAACTCTTCCATCCCAAGAAGTCCCATTCCTTCACACCTTTGCTTGAAGGTGGTATTGTATTCCAGTGAGAACTGAATTCCTATTATCTATTATCAGGAGTTGAGTTTAACTAGTAAATAACAATAGATGAAAAACAATCCTATCAACTAATGCCTACCTTGCCCCCACTTCCTTTAGTGTCTGTTCTCACAGTACAAATCTATCCAAATCTACCACTGCTCAGATCACTCAAATTTAAAAAAAAGAGAAGTACCACAACTCTGACCCTCCCTCACCTCTCAAATCTGCTACTAAGGGAAGCAGCTTTTAGCTACAGGTTCAGCTTAAGAGAAAGACAATGATGTAAACTGCTTAGATTGGGCCTTTTGTACAGTATAAAGAAGACAAATTACAGGCTGTGGCAGGATACAAGACAGCAAAATGAGCAGCAGAGGATCTCAAGGGCACTGCAGCACTTGCTAGGAGATCCATCAGGCACAGCTCTTGGAATGGTACCTTTTGGTACTTGATGCAGTTTCAGGACCTTCATAAAGATGTTCTGAGCTGTGCCTAGGATCAGACTGTGATGTTTGCAACAGAGATGACCATTATGGCTTCAACTAAAGATCTGTGATCACAACAAATCCACACTGCTGCAATTTCATTTGGCTCCACAAAAACAGTTCAAATGTCACTGACACTGCACAATTGATCTTCACAGTATGGAAAGAAAGCCAAGGCAATACTTAGCCCCCATTCCCTACGCAGCCCTTGGCAGACAGACAACAAGCTGTGACTGCTGCCACCCAAAGTACTTACGTAGGCCATATAGAAACAGCTCTTCAAGTTTAAGTACTTCCTCCATTTACCTGCATAGGTTGGATCCAAACTGGATAAAGTTTGATCTGTGAACACATATGTAAAGTTATTCTGGAGACATTTCCAAAAAGAAAAACCCCAAGCACATTAAAAGACCAGAATTCTTAACCTTAGCWATAGATCCTAACTCTGAAGTATCCAGAAACAAGGGACAAAAATTACTCCTGCAAAAGCATAGAAAAACCCCAAAAATATGCAGCTATCATGAAGTTGTCCCTAGAATCACTGGAACTGCTGTCCACTAAGTCTGGATGGCTAATGCTCTAAGTATTTTTAGGCAGCATTTCAAAGCTTGTTCCTAGTTTAAGTTCCAGAAGTGGCCTATAATGTGACATATGCTACAATGTTCTCCTGACTGCCATACTTCTGCACTTCTCCCACTTGCCTCAGTAAGCCCAGAGATCATCTTACTCATCTGGAAGGTGGTACATAATGAACCCACTCAACTCTCCATGCTCTGCATCATGATCTGCTGCCCAAAGGCAGCTGGAACACGCTGCACTGACATCAGGCCATTTGTCTGCTGCTAGTCTGCCTTCCTTCACTAACAATTCCTACCATCAGCTACAGAAAAAGATGCCCACAAAGCCAAAAAGCCTTATCAAAATACATGCTGATAACTGAAGCCTTAAATGTGCTAAATGGAAGCTAAATACACACTCCATATCCACTGAAAGCAGCATTAATATTKCAATTTATGGGTGGGTGAAGTATACCTGCTGGCAAGAGTGCATAAACCAAGTCACTAAGGATACAAAACAAGACACTCACCAGCCTTTTGGTAGAAGTTGGCTGTTTCATAGGCAAGAGCAGCTATTAGGCCTGGATTGTGTTTCAGCTCAATAGCCCGAGCAATTGTTACTGCAAAAAAGTTCCACAYCATGGTTTAAGTTTAATTGAAATGTCCCATCACAACAAATAAGCAGAGGCATTAAGGGTTTTAGAACCCTGCATGAACAAAAAATAGATGTTGTGCAGTCAAGCAAACAGCAGAACAAAGACAGATTGTTTCTTGGATAGAATTATTCCAATTCAACAGAAAAACTGAAGGAATGTTAGCCTTAAGATTAGCTAATAAACAGAAGCTGCACATGTATTAAAGTAAAGAAACTGGGAATTTATKTTAGGCAAGGGTTGCAGGAAAGGAGGAAGTAAGAAAATGGAGGAGTGCCACACACAAGATCTTYCAAAGTGAAAGATATTCCATATTGCAACTGTAATATCAGACTGATTTTTGGCATTCTTCTTCTATAATTGTAATGTAATTTTCTTTAAAAGCAACCTGTCCCACTACACCACAGTACTTCAGGAGAATTAAAAACCCATGGCCTTGCTGCCAAGCAGAATTCATGAGACATCAGTGACCCACAAAGAGCCATTTCCCACACCCAACCAATGTCCATTTGAAGATACCTTCTTGAGCTTCAGCTTGACACTGTATGATGTAGGAGTCTAGAAGTCGAGCTTCTAAATCTCTTCCCTTTTCCACAGGTGTAATCAATTTTGGAATGTGACTTTCCTAAAYACAAAGCAAGTCTCAGAGTTAGTTTAGGCCTAATACCAGTGTAAAACAAGTRCTTCATTCCTAAAAGGGTGGGACACACTGAGTGAAGGTCCCAAGACAGCACTGTAGCACATGATATGGGCAGACAAACCACTCTTCCAGCGCCATTGGGAATGAGTGGCAGGGATTGAGTGGTACCACAACATATTAATACCCTTCTGTTTCCTGTATCATTCAGGTGGTCTCAGGTATGTGTGCACAGCAAAGGCCTCTCTAAGAAAAACAGTCTAGTATTTGGAGACACCTCAAAGAACAGACAGCAAAGMAAGTCCTTCTACCTTCAGGTGTTTAAAAATCCCAGCTGCTATCTTCAGGCTGCGGTGAACGTCYTTTGCTTCATCTTCCGTTATACTGAGAAAATAGAATGAATCAGTAAAATTACAGTTAGAAAGGGCCTCTAAATGCCATTTAGTGCCACCTCCTGCTTTGGGGCACCACAACTGGTAACAGCAGATCAGGTCAGTCATGGCTTTGTCTAGATGAATCTTTAATCCTTCAAGAATCAAGATTCCACTAATTCCCTAAGTGACCTGTCCCATGGCTGTGCTACCTTCAGAGTAAARGGGTTTCTTACAGTGTCCAACCATGAAATAATCATGTAGAACTTGCTTGAAAAAAAAGAAACTTAAGATCCCGTTATGGTTCTCAAGTGAAAAACAACCTCAGTGTTAGAAGCCAAGGATTTAGAAGTCTGTAAGGCTAAACATCAGCAGAACTGTGATTCTGAGACTCTCAGTTTTTGGTACCTGGACATTTAGAGAGGGGCTGATGAAGGGTTTATTGACAACTGACACTTTCTCTGTATCACAGTCACATGGTACTACTGCACTTGGTTTACAGAGCCAAGAAGGGATTCAAGTGCTTGTGTGTCAAGACCAACTGCTTCCTGTTGGTCTAGCAGGCAACCCCCAGAACCTGGGCTTTGGTGGAGTATTGCTGGAGCAGAATTGTTAAGAAAAGAACACCACTTACTCTTCTTTTCCAGCGAGTCTTGATGCATATTTTGTGTACCATAGAGCTACATTAAATCCCATGGAAACCAGTTCAAACACTGCATCCTGCTGGGCACTAAAGAAAGACAAAACCCCCAAAAACTTAATGCATTCAGTTTTGCTCTCACATCTCTCTTTGCTCATACTTCACATAGCAAAATGCAACAGTTCTCTCCATAAAACATTTTTCATTTAAGATGTCAACCATTTCCAATTCAGAACCCCCTACTTGCTGAACTGCCTAAGAGAGACTTCAATTTTTTTACTTATTCCTTTAAAAAGTCATAATTAGAATCTCCCACATTCAGATGCCCACCCTTCCCTTTTGGGAACTTTTATTTTAAAACTGTAACTTGAGATTTGTTTAGCTTTGGGTGTGGCTGACATTTTTCCATCTTCTTTTTTTTTTTTTTCAATTGCACATTTTGTGGAAAGCCTTGCCCTGGAATGTCCACTTTAAAGTTTTATTGCTAAGTTAATAAAGAGTCTGTTACAACTCTTTCAAATGAATGTTATTGCAAGTATTTATGTAACTGCAGACAAACAGCATGTGCAAATAGCAGGAAATTTCAAAACCTAAAAACAGAGTCTTTGAAAAGACTGAACCTGCAATCACAAGCTCAGTATAGTTTCGGAACTTGCAAACGTTTTAAAAAGAAAGATGTGGGAGTGGGAGCAGTAATGTTGGCACAAGTTCAAGTGTGTTTGACCGTGAGAAAATCAGAAGAAAGTCCTAATCAACAGATTTTCTTCCACGGGGAATAAAAGCTTTGAGGAGGTCAAGCACTTCCAGCTAAAGTTTGAAAAATTTATAGCTGTGGTTTTACAACACAATTACCCCCAACAGCAAGAGACAAGTGAATGATTCAGAAGGTTAGAGATCTGTATTCCTACTGGAAACACAAGATTGGTCTGGTTGAACCAGAGGACATGCACTTGGAGCTTCAGGGGACAAGAATAAAACCAGATCTTTGGCAACACTGGAACCTCCAAACACACAGAAGTTCCTAGTCAGGCAATAGTGCCAAATTAAGTTTTAAACTGCAGTCAGCTTTGTTACCATGCTCAACTCACCCATACCCTCAAGGCTCTTCTTTGTGCTGCTCTAGCTAACTGCAGGTTCAGTTTGTAGATCAGCTGAGACCCTTCCATCATGATTGTGCATTCTCACAGCTTTACATAAAGGCCACGCACACTTCAGAACACCTAACACAGTACAGCAGTTACCAAAACCACAGCAACACCTTTTTAGCAACACTACTTTGTGTTCAAGACTTTGCATTTACATTTCTGCTTCCCTTCAGGCCTGTGCTGGCACAGGTGCATGTGTGTAACAGAGCAGCAGAGAGCAGCTGCATTCCCTGCACTCAGAAAAGCACACGCACCTCGGGACTTGTCCTTGTAACGTRTCTGTCCACTTGAAATTCTGAATATATCTCAACTTGCACTCTTGGGAAGAGTCATCCAGTGAAAGGATAAAACCTACGGAATAATAAAACAGGCAATCTCAAAGCAGGAAACAGAAATGAGTAATGAAGGAGATGGATCAATATGAATACAGGTATAGATAAAGGAATGTTTCTTGCTGAACCCCTCAAAATCCCATGTTACTTCCTGGGGCTTTTATTCCTCAGTATCTTGAGAACAAGATGTGAAAAAAACCAACTGGCTACTCCAGGAAACTACTTGCCCAGCACGTTACCAACTCAATCCTGAGAATCTTGACTGCTCAAGGAAAATCTGGCAGATGTCTGCATGTCCTATACAGTGACAAGTTGGGAGTGGGACTGGCCCAGGTACAGGACAGCTGAGATTGTTCAAGGTGAGTGAGTGGCTGCCTCTCCCACCACAGTGGCAACCAAGAAATGCCAGGAAAAGCTGCCTGGTTAACAGGGAGAGGAAAAACGGCTTCTAAGCATTGGCTCACCTAGTCATCATCTATCTCCAGCACTACATGAAATTGATTCTTTATGTCCAGCAGCCAAGAAAACAGCAGTTAGTGGGATGAAGCTAATGCTATGGGATGTTCAAATCCTAGCACATACAGGCCCAGGAATTTTTTAGGGAGGCTGAAGAAGGGCTTTGGTCTGATCAGGTATTGCAGACTTTAAGAGGTCAAGAGCTTGCCACAGCAGCTATTTGGGCTACACCTGCCACACATATATAAACACAGAAATAGTTGTTCCTTTCACAGCCAGAAAACTTCAGTGGCCAAGCACGATATTTTCCTGAAGAAACTATCCAAATCTTGGCTGTAGCAACAGAGATTCTTATCTGACCTTTAGATGTGACAYTAGCCTACACCCTCCCATGGGCTCACTAAACCAATGTGCACTCCCTACAGACTGAAAGATCCTACTTCCCATGAATCAGCTGATTCCTGAAAACTCAGTCCTAAGAAACCTGGCCAAGCACCTGACTGCTAAGAGAAGTTACCAAAATATTGGCAGAAGGAAGGTGTCAAAGCAATGTGTCAGCACAGGTGAACCATCTACTACTGAAAATGCAGATACCATGCTAATGGGCACCTACATATATACACACAGCTAAGAAATGGAGCAGTAAGAGGTAAACTTGCAACAAGTCTATGGTCTAGTTTTAGACAAACCAGTTTAGACTGAATAGTAAATGATATCAACTAATTAACAGACTMAATTTACACTTAGGGAGAGACTCACCACTACGTAAGAGACAAATACACCTTTCCTCCTCCAACAGGAAGCAGAATGAGGTTAAAGGCAGGAGGGCAGGGCTGCCAGCACTTAGTACTGGCAGAGTCACAAAGGACACTGCAACTTGGAGAAGGGGMCTGGTGAGCCAGCCACCACTGGTATCAAGCACAGAACCCATGAAGACGCTCTCCTTCCTGGGAAGTCAAAGCTTCTTTATGAGGGATCAGCACAACTCACATTATGAGAAGTGCCATTAAAATTGAACTGATACTTCTCCTGATGAATTAGCAGAACTGCTAATAAATCTCCCTACCTTGCAGGAGTGAGAAGTACAAGTCAGCTGCATTCTTCATCATTTCTGGATTACAACTCGAGTCCGTAAACAGCTCCAACAGCCGTGTTCGAGATAACCGCAAGTCACTAAATGAAAGGAGTATAAAAAAARGAAAAAGAAAACCCTAAAAAATCCTATTCAAGAATGTACTAATACAGAAAAATCTTCCTTTCTCCCCTGGATACATATGACTGACTCTTTAGTCACTCTTTGTGTCCATTCTGGACACAAAGCAGTGGATAATCAGTAYTCAATCTATTGTTCTAACACTTACTGGAATAACTGTGCCTTTACCTACCAAGAGGTTGGGTGCACAGAGAGAAAAGTGAAGTAATAAGCAGGAACATTCTTCCACATTGGAATGGGATGATGGGATGAAGAGATAAGAACAGATCTGCAAAACAGGCTGAGATGCCTCTTCATTACATTACTCTCCACAACAGAACAGTCAGGCCTTGTCCACTTATGGAAATCAAGCAATCTCTTGCAGAGGAATGCACAGTCATCAGAAAGACAATGAGGTGTTTCACCTCTGCACTGGTGTAATTGGCCTTGCTGTGCACTCAGAGACTTGAAAACAAGAGAATTCATTCTCTGTAAGCAAATGTTCAGTGTTGGCAGTGTTTCAYTGCCTCCCTGCCTACACATCTCTAGTCATCTTCAGCTCAAAAACTGAAGAGCAACCATTACTTTTAAGGATGTTCCCCAAACTGTAAGAAGCAGAGTGAAGCCAGTCCCAAGCACACTTACTTGCAAACTTTTGTTGCAGCTGGAGTGGTGGCGACCCCATARTAATTAAATGAGACGGGAGCTGTAGCCTTCAGAGGGTTGCGATGGAACCAGTGGGTCATTTTCTTCCTGTAATGTTGCTTACGCCAAATCTAAGGAGTGGAAAGGAAAGAACAGCTGCAGGAACAGGTACAACTGAGGTGCTGCATATGTCCTGCTCCTCTGCTCACAAAAAGATATTCCAAATGTAAACAACTTGAATTAATTGAAATTAAATTATTGGGGTTTTTTCCCCATTTCAAACACCAAGCTTCCATATGCCTTGTGCTCATCGTCCAYGTGCTTAGTTTGAGAACTGCACTCTCTTGAAATACAAATGCTTTCTGAGGCAACTATTTTAAGTTAGGCAAAAAGCTASCACCTACTTTGCTCTATGTGAGCACACACATTCCTAGGGAAAAAAACCTCCAGCATAAGGCTGAACAGCCSTGTAAATTTCATGAGAAATATCTCAGAGTCACAGAATCAATTGGGTTGGAAAAGACCCCTGAGATCACTGAGCCCAACGTCAACTACATCATGGCACTGAATGCAATGTCCAGTCCTTCCTTAAACAGGGATGGTGAGTGACTCCACCACCTCCCTGGGCAGCCCATTCCAATGTTTAACAGCCCCTTCCGTGAAGCAATTCTTCCTAATGCAAAACCTGAACCTCCCTTGGCACAGCCTGAGGCCATTTCCTCTCATCCTATCACTTGTTACCTGGGAGAAGAGGCTGATCCCTACCTTGCTACAACCACTTTTCAGGGAGTTGTAGGGAGTGATAAAGCCTCCTGCCTCTTTTCCAGGCTAAATTTCAATTCACTTGAGATCATTATACTGTGTCTGGTCCACCTGTAAATAGCCTGTATTTGGGAGCCTTTGGTATAAATGAACCTGCAACCACGARTCCTGACTGAAAACATGGATCTATTTACATCTGTGTACCAGACTGGAAGGTTGGGAGAGCAGAGATAAACCCGACTATCTCTTTGCTTTCGCTTCAATTTCAGCAGACAAATATAACACAAACATTGCAGTGAGTTTTACAACAGCAGTGCAGGGTCATGGAACATAATGGGCACATCCTGAACATGGGAAAGCCCTACTGGATAAAAGGTAAAACTCCTTCACCAAGAGGGCAGAAAAACTGAGAAGCAAGTTGTGTGCTCTCCATCCTCAGGGGCTTTCCACACCTCACCGCACAAAGCCCGGAGCCCCTGGTGTGGCCTCGGTGCTGTCCCTGCTCTGAGCAGGACGCTGGACCGGACACCCCCCAGGACCTCCATCATCTCGTGGTCCTTTCTGGAATCCCTTAAGTTCATCCTTATACAGCACTCTGCGGCTTTGCTGATACAAATAAACAAAACAGGAAAATTCAGACCCAAGAAGATCTGCCGGCACTGACCGAGCAGGGGGCTCGTTCATCGCGTCGGCACCTATCGCGCCGTGCTTATCGTGCCGGCACCTCCCGGGGCTTCTCCATCGGGCCAGCGGCTGTCGCGCCGTGCCCCCCMACCTGCGCAGCGCTGCAGTCCCCGCGGTGCCGCGGCCCGGCCCGGGACGGTCCCTGAGAGGCTCCCGAGGCCGCGGGAGCCCGGCCCGGCCCCGCCGCTCCCGGCGGTGCGTCACGCGCCCGCCGCCGCAGGCAGCGCCAGCCGAGAGCCGATGGCACCGCCCCATCGCGGCCGATCGCACCGACCCCGCCGCTCGCCCTCCTCCCCACGGGAGTCCCCGGGCCGCCGCCGCCAAAAACAGCCCCGCGGCTGTGGGGCTTCCCCCCGGGACAGCGGCTGCCGGCGCGGCCGGGGCCCACAGCCCTCCCGCGGGAAGGACCCCCGAACGCCACCAACGCCGGCGAGAGCGGGGACGCCAGCGAGCCAGCAGCGGCACCTGCTCTCCCGGAGGGTCGAGAGCCGCCCGCGGTGCTGCAGGGGGGCGCCGRGGCTTACCTGGGGGCGGGCCTGCGGCGGCGG
>CADDXX010000050.1:981795-1017506 GCA_902810485.1 Alauda arvensis | reverse complement strand
GGGCGGGGCGGTGCCGGCGGCGCGGGCCTGGCGGGAGCGGCTGTCCGGCGCGGTGGGTACCCCGGCGCGGGGTGAGCATGGTGCCCTAGCGCTGGGGCTATGTCGGAGGCGGCCCGCAGCCTCCTGCAGCGCTGGGGCGCCAGCTTCAGGAAGGGCACCGACTTCGACTCCTGGGGGCAGCTGGTGGAGGCGATCGACGAGTACCAGATGTGAGTGCGGGCCCGGCACGGCCCCGGAGTCCCGGGCGAGGCGCCGGGGTGAGGGAGCCGACCCCGGGTGGGGCGGGGCAGGGCAGGGGGGGCCCACCGGGCCCAGGCCGCGGCCCCCTCACCCTTGGGCCCCCGCGGGTCCGGCCCTTTCTAAAGGCGCAGGGCCGGGGGCTGGGGCGTCCCCTCGRGGCTGCCCGGCCCGGGGGCGAGGCGGGAGCCGGCCGTCCTGCTCTCTTGGGAGGGAGCGGGGAGCTTGGAGCAAACTGGTCTGGTGGAAGGTGTCCCCCTGCACATGGCAGTGGATGGAACAAGGTGATCTTTAATGTCCCTTCCATCCCAAACCAGGGTTGTGATTTTGTGAGCGGGGGTTGGTTGGTCAGTGGAGTCCCCAAGGCGCCCCGTCCCATCACCCTGTTGCCTGGCACCACGCTTGTGGGAACAGAGTGACCTGGAAAATGGGCTGGCTAAGCATCAGCCTCAGACAAAAAAAAAAAAAGCCAAACCAACCCATCAGAATGGAAAGGGGTCCATCACATACTTGTTTGTTGTGTCCCTGATGGTGGACAAAACACCACCAGGGTGGGAGAGTGGGGAACCTGGCAACCCCAGTCCGGTTGGTTGGCATAGGGTGAGACTGCAYCATTCATGCAGTCTTTGGGAGCAGAGCAGTATTGGCTACAGGGTACTGATGGATTCCTTGGAAACACACCTGGTGCCTTTAGTCAGATGTTCTTCCCATTCACCATGACAATGAAAGTTATTTCTTCGTGATTGGAGTATTTCAGGCCAGGCTTCTCTTGGTGAATTTTCTGGAAGTTGTTAAGAGGGTTTGCACTAGTTCACCAAGCTGAAGAGTTCAGTCAGCTACAGAGATGCTCCCTGAGGGATCTTTTAGCACTGTTCAGGACTGGTCAAGTTGGGTTGTAACCACACTGGCTGCCAGTTCAGTTGTCATTCAGACACTGGTCTGCTGCCCACATACCATGTGGTCAGGAGAGGCTGTAATCTCATCATTCACCCGGAAGGATGATGCAAGTTCAGTGATTTGCAGTTTGCTGATGGCCTTTAGAGTAGGGCAAGCTGTTACTCTACAGGTCTTGGCAGAGAGATGAAAAGTTGTTCTCTTCCAGATCTGTATCTCAGCAGAAAAAAAGAATCATCAAGAAGTAAAAGAAGATATTTTTACTAACTGCCCTTATGTGGATGTCTTCAAGCAGTCCAGTAGAATCCTAATGCTTTAAACTGTCTAAGCAGTCTGAGCAGTGAGTTCCATATAATGATGTTTCTTTGGAGTGAAAAGTCTTTGGGCTCTCTTTCTGAGCTCTCCTTCTTTAGAAGTGAGGTCACTAGACATTTGCAGACAGTCCAGTTTGAGAATTGAAGTGCAGGTTCTGTTGCCTTCCTCACTCTATTGCTTCTGTCGGACAAGAGCTGAAGTGATCTCCACACCCTGGCTCTGTTCTGACCTGGGAGCTGTGTGATGTCTTTGTAAGGAAGATTTTCTTGGGTGGAAGCTGCTCTTATCAGTGAGTTTCTACTAAATACTTATCGGTAGACAAACTCTGTGGTCTGAGGACTGAGTAGAAAGGAGAGAGAAGATCAAGGCATTACAGGGAGATATTTTCTAGGGAGGAGCAAAACCTTTTCTGTGTGTATATCTTCTTTATCCTGTATCTTTAGCAGGTAAATTAATGGCAGTATCAAGCTGCAGGACAGACACTGCAAACAAGCAGCACAGGGCAAGATACGGAGCTGTAGTTCTGGAGAGACATTGCAGGATGGGTTGATGGTGTTGCCTTCTCAAAGGCACCCTAAGATGGGATGAACAGGTCTGGTGCTGCTCTTGTCCAGGTGCTGTGAATACCAGCATGCTCTGTGCTGATCCACACAAGCATCCTGGAGAGAAGTTGCTTACACTGAGCTTGCTGATGCTGAGAAAGCTTGGATTTGGGAAAAATCTAAGTCCTGCTGATATAAAACACAATTATGTACCTCCTGTGTCCAGCTGCTCAGGTCTTGTTACTCCTGGAAGTACAAGAAACTTGGTACAAAGATTGGCCCTCAATCATCCAGGTGATTATTCATGCAGGAGCTCTTTGRGTTGTCAGCAGTGGCTTCCCTGTTAGATGTCACCATCTGTGGAACTTGGTCTCATCCAACTTTGAATGAGCTTCAAGGGGAATGCCAGATGTATTTATTTGGATTAGGGTGGAATTTTTTTGTATTAGTGAGAAATGGAAAGAGGGTTGTTAGTGATGCTTGCAGAAATGTCAATGCTGTGATGCTGCCTGTTGTGGGCGGCATATTGCTGCTATGGTGATCTGTTTTCTTAAATCATTACTTTAAAATGCCCTTTCTCTGTGTCCTGTGTATCATCAGCCTGGGCAGTGGGCAGGGAGTGTACTTTTGGGTTCAAGCATGTTTCTGCTTTTTGTCTTTTCTCAGCCCCAGTCTTTCTCCATTTTTGAACGGGGACGACACCACCAAGTTGTGCAGTTACCTCATCCTGTTTGGTTGTGTTTTCCCTGGTGAGAATTAAAAGCTACAGTGGCCTCAATCAGTCTGAGCATTTTTTTGAGAGCCTATTTTGAGGAAAAGCAAAGAAATTGAGTTCTGATTTTTCTTCCTGCCACAGGCTTTGACAACAATCTGTTCTGCTGGATTTATCTTGATGTATATATTTTATAAACCYCTCCTAAAGCTGGGCCAGTGCCCACAGCAGTGGTGGAGAGAAGCAGAGTCCCTTTCACCATGCAAACTTCTGAGGTTCCAGGAGGAAGCCTATTGTGATGTCCCTGGGTTTCCCCTCATCCAARCCCTCCCTCTCCCTCTGCTTGTGAAAAAATTATTTACAGGGAATGGCAACAATTGCCCAGAGGTTTTGCTTGTTTAATGTTCTTCTTCCTCCCAGGACGGAAACTGTAACTCTTCCCATAGCTTCCCTCCAGCTTCCTTTCGCTTTCTCGAGCTGTTTGCTTACTGTTACTTTCCAAACCCCTTGGTACTCCTGCCCTGGTGATGACAAGGGGTGGGGTTTGTGCTCCGCCTGTGATGCTGACAGGCACAAATGTGAGCGGATCCACCCCGACAGCCTGGGCCAAGCCGCCCTGTGCCTGGCTTCCASTGCTGGCAGAGCATGTGCCATGGCTTAGGCTGCCCTCACCCGAGCCCCCCGGCATCTCACTTGCCTCAGCCTCTCCCTGGGAAATGCATGTGGGATTGCACCACAGTGGGTTTTCACAGGGGCTGTGGTTTGTTATTATATAAGAAGGGGATTGTGAGAGGAAAAAAGTCAGTGCGTGTAAAAGGGGCTGTTTGCTATAAGGACCCCCTTACCTGTTCTCCCTTCATGATGCATTAGCCTTTCCTGCCTAATGCAGTTGCACATTTTGTCCACTTCTGGGGTTTTCTTCTTTACTTATGAACTACCATGGCTATAGAAAACCTTGTTTCAAAAGACAAAAACACACCAAAAACACACCAGCAAAACCAACCCAAACTCCTTTGGAGCAGCAGTCTGTGAACCTTTTGGCTGACRCATTTTCTGGAGCTGGAGTGTGTGTGCTTGTGTTGTGTTCCCACTCTACAATTTTTTTTCCCCCATCCAGATTAGCAAGGCATCTCCAGAAAGAGGCGCAGTCTCAGCACAACAACTCAGAATTCACAGAAGATCAAAAGGTGAGTACTGCTGTGTGCTCATGCAAGGAGCTTGACTCATAGATGTTGATGTGTGTTATGCTTTTTATCTTGCAGGCCCAGAGCCTTATGAGACCTTTTTTCCTCCCTCAATATACACAAACAGAAACAGAGCCCAGCGTGGCTAAAACGGTTGCTGTCATTAGATGTGAGGGATGCTCTGCTGTGCAATTGAATGTTAGGCATGCTGGCCAGACTTCATCCTAACCTGAGTGTTTCTTTTTTTGTTGGAGTGATGTTTGATAACTTGCRTATTCAACATTAGCACAATTTATGTTGTGAATTCTGAATACAAAACATCTTGAACTGCAGACATTGAGGGTGTGTGAGGGGGATGAAAGGTTAACATGTAACACCTGACGGGGAAGGGTCCTGGCAGAATACTCCCTAGCAGCTTCTTAGAATGTTATTTGTTTATAATCTTTCAAAATATTGAAATTACTTTACTCCTCCCTCTCTCCCCTCAGCTGAAAAGGCTGTTTCTTGTCTTAGCAATATACTGCTGCAGTTCTGTGATGGGATTTAAGTGGACTCATGCACTCAAGCATTTTCTRCAAAATAAAATCTTTTGAGATATGAGGCCCTACTAAATTTCCTTGTCTTCTCTAAAGGCATGCTTTTCTTAGGAATGAAAAACAAAAGACGTGTATTTCCAGATTTCCATGTCATTACATCACTTGTTTGAGCAATGCTGTTAYTTGAAAATTGACATTTGCTAGCCCAGAATTTCACCAATGGTAATAGGATGCTAGAGTAATGGGAGCTGTGCTTGGGCATGTAAGTCCTGGAAACAGGTGCTGGCTACAGAAATTTGAGATGAATTTGATGTGTGTAAAGTATCTCAAAGAAATGCACCTTTACATAGACTTTGTAGCTGTTTCCTCGATGTGTACCAATATGAAAAGCAAAAACCTGGTCTTCCATGTTCTGCTTACCTTCTGCAAAGATGATAAAGCTCATGATTGCCTTAAACAGAGCCATAATTTTGGAGAAGGATTTGGTCCACTTTTCTTCAGCTGTAAGCCTTGAGACCTGTGTTAATATTGGACAGCTGCTTATTCCTTGAATGCTTCTGCAGTGCCTCCCTTGCTGGTAGCTTTCTCCATGATTCTCAGCTAGAGTCATCTTTACTGTGTGTTTCCCCTCTGTGGAGACTTTTGAAAATGTAGTTACTTCATGAAGGCGAAGCTGTTAATCTCACTTCTGGAGACATCATCTCCTGTGAGTATGGGAACCAGAACCACACAGGGCTTTGCCTCCAGATGTTCCCTGAGTCTTATGAAAAGGACCTTGGACCAGATTGTGGAAGTGAATGAGGTCAGCCGTGAGGGAAGGCCTGGGGGGCTCAGGAAGTGGAGATAACTGACCTCAGATGTTTYATGCACAAGTGCTGTCATGTCTTAAGGCAACAGTCTTCTGAAAAGAAAAAAAGTGATGGGTGGTGGTTTTACATCCTAGCAGATGATACCTGYTTCTAAAGCTGATACAATTTATAAAAGAGGATGGCATTTTTATCACTTGCTGGTTTCTGCAGATCATTAAGTGGCTGGTGCACTGAATCTTTGAGTCTGGTTATCAAATAGCAGTGCCTGTTTGATTAGCCACATGCACAAACCAACTCCCCACCATTTTGTTGAAAGAACACTTTATCTCCTCTACCATGAGGAATGCTAGTCACAAAAAAAAAAAATAAATCTGTGACTAGAGTCTTGCTATTACTTAGAAAAAAGCATTTAAAACTCTGCACAGCAAAATCTCTGATGTAAAGCTCCTCGCTTACCCTATTTCTGCAGGATTCAGCCAGTGTATCATCTAGTGATTATGACTAATTACTATCATTGCTAATATCATTCACATGGCATGTGGCTGGAGGGCTTGGCTTTGCAAGCAGTTTGATTAAATAGAAATGTATCTTCTTTTCCACTGCCCTTCCAAAAATCAGCTACAAATCAGTAACTTTTGCTCAACTGTTCTCCTGCCAGCGTGCTCTTTCCTCCTGGTTCCCAAAAATTTCTTTCCCTAATATCTTGACTTTCTGAAGCTCTGTATATTGCATAAGTGTCACTTTTTCTCTTTTTCCTTTTTTTTTTTTTTTTTTTAAACTGTGGAAGAGTCTGTAACCTTCAGGGTTTGTTTGTTGATGTCGCTGGCCAAGGCTGCATGCAGAATTTCATAGATTGAAAGGCCATGAAGCTAATTATGATTTTCCACTTGCTTGCTCTACCTTCATTGCAGTTTTTTTGTACATTTTCAGTCTGCTGTTTTCCAAAGGACTATACGTACTGCTGAGAATTGTTGTGAGGGTGTTGTTTCTTACTTGACCTGCCCTGTGGGGAAGGTGGATTTCAGCAGTGATTCCTCTGTACCAAGGGGATGCTACTTTCTTGACAGCTGCAGGGAAAGGACAAGACCAGGTTCAAATCCTCATCCCTATCTGTCTGTATGAACTTTTACCACATTTGGGTTTATTTCTTGCATCACAGGTGGTGTTACAGTGCAGATATGGCCATATGAAAATTGATGGTGTGTTACTTGCTAATGTAATCATACAATCTGTTCATCTAAGAACACTTGACAGATACCACCAGTTTCTTTCCTGATCATACTGTGAGCCAATTATCATTTATCTTCTAATACATGTATTGTTTATGGTAAGAATTCAGGCTTTTAAATAGTTGTATCTCCCACTTTGCTCCTAAAGAATCAGTTTTGAAACACTGTATGCTACTTGCCTTGATAGAGCAGGTTCCAGATTTTGTTGTTCACTCCTGTATTTTCAAATTCTGATCAGTTGTCATCTTATAACTATTGCTGGACATAATTCTGGAGTTTTAGTCCTTAGGGAAGGCTTTGTCTTGACTTGGGTAATTGACAGTGCTGGATTTTTCATTAGTGATTGTGAATTTTACTGAAGAATTTCTCTRCAGGTCCTGTAAACAGCAAATCACTGTGTTTAGTCTCCCTTCAACTGCTATAAAGAGGCTGTGCAACAGTTTTATCTCCTAGAGGCAGCATGTGTGGAATACTAAGAGATACAGCTACTGGTGAATTTCTCTCAGTCTTAACATTTTGCATACTGCTGTTCATTGTTTTACCTCCATTCTCTAAAAATCCCATCTTCATTCATCATCAGCCACCGTGTTTTGCGATAGGAATTGTTCCAGTTAGGTTTGGCAGTGTCTGTCAGCTTGCCTCCAGCTACAGTTACTCTCACTCTGTTCTCTGTGCAATAAATGTGACCTCTAAAGCCCTCTTCCAACCACAGTTGTTGCTTCTCGTGTAGCTGTTTTTGTGCTAGGCTGAGTTCTCATCAGGGTTAGAAAATCCTGCTTTTGAAGCAATGATAACTTGCTGTAACACGAGCACTGTTGAACAGTCTTAGCATGATTCATTAAACTACTGGTCTTCTAACAGCCTAAACTCTGGTTAAAGCCAAGCTCTGCTCTGGCTCTGTGTTTGTGCAAACATCTTTGCCTGCATTACAGTTAGCACAGTCATTACTCACACAACTGCTCCGAAGAAACCTTGACTAACAGATCAACTGACTTTCCCCCATTCTAATCACGAGTTTACATAAAACTGAATCTAAACTATTTTAAACTAGCAAAGTTAATTATGGCTTCAGTCTTTCTACTGARATGCAGAATGTTTTTGCTGCTGCAGAAAGGAGCTTTGCATGGGATAGYTGCAGCTGAAAATGATAGCAGTGTTTAGCTGCATTTTTAACTTTTGGGTTGGGTGTGGTCCCTTAAAAAAATAGTTATGAATAATGCCTGCTGGGAGCTTGCCATATTTCAATAGATTCCATATAAAACCTATTCTTTACTATTTTAAGAATCCCAAACTCTCTTCAATTAATCTGTTTCTAGAGCCATTATTGCCCTTCAGCCCCCAGGAGCCAGAGGATTCACATTTTGTATTGCTCTTTGTTCTGCGAGGAGGTTTCTAGTTTGGGCAGTTTTCAGAACACACAGTTATGAATCTGCAGGATAGGGAATAGTGGAATTGTTGAATTTACTGGGGAATTGGCAAAGGAGATAGGGGCTGAGCAGTGCTTCTGAGACCTCATTTATATGTGGGCTTAATGAGAGACCAGGAGGGACAGAGCCAGGTGAAAATCTGTGTACATGTTCTGATTCTGTGGTAGGGCATGGAGACCTTGTGCTGTGTGCTGGTACCCTGCAAACTCATAGCCCTCTTTCTGTTGTGCAAGTGAGGAGTTTTGATCTCACACAGAATGGGCATGCTCTTTGCTCAGCAGTCAACACCCAAACCATTGGAACAGCTGGCCTTTTGTAAATGCTGGAGCTGTAGTCAAACCTCAGAGATTCCCCTCCCTTCCCTAGGGAACCTGTGGATTCCTTTATTTTACCCATTATTTCACACCTTCCTCTTCAAGAGTCTARCTTTGCAAGTATATTTTTCCAGCTGTTCACAAATATAAAAAGGAATTTCTTTTGTTATACTGCAGCTGATTAGATGGATGTAGTGTGTTCTCATTCTAGGCACTGAGAATCTGCTTCTGCAGGACTACTTGGTGTCCTCCCACCCAGCAGTACATGTAAATAAATCCACAACACCCACGTATGCAGTGTGGGTCTGAGAATCTCAAAGTGAACTCAGSACTCTATGTGCTCTTTTCTATTTCCAGATACCTGTGTTTTCTCAAGTTGTGCTGGAGATCCAGTCATGGGTCTCTGTTGTATAGCAGAATTTATTTTGGGGAGGAGGGAGTTTGTTGACTGAACAATGTGTCCTGTGTTAATAGGCATCACTTGCTGCTTTCTGGGAAGGTGCTTGGAAGAACTAAAGTTTTTGAAAGGCCTCCATACAATGGACAGTAATAAAAAATATGAAGATGTAAAGTCTGGCCTATTGCCATGTTGTAACAATGTTATGGGGGGATGCCAGCTGGGGAGAAGTTACTTCAAAAACTTTGATGAGCCTGTGGTGGCAGATGAAAATCAGATATCTGAGGCTTTTGCACACTCCAGCCAACACTTTGGTGGCTCTGCCCTTGAGGTATTGATCTACTTATGATTCAGCTCCTGAACTCTTTCAACTTTCAGTTCACTAAGGTGAACACTTAGTTTTTATCCCAACCTGTTGAAACTAGTGGGGGCCTAGGAGATGATTGGAAAGATCTGTGACACCCCTTTGCAGGAGAGCCAGAACAGGTGATGGGGGGAGGCACTTTGAAAGCATGTCTAGTTTTTTTCTGCTGTTACCAATCTCTTGGAGTAAAAAATGTAGCCCTCTGTTTCGATTTGACTGACACTGYGTAGTTTGCTAGGTGCCCATACTCTTGAAGTTCTTTGATGATAGAGTTGTGCTATAAAAAATCTTCTCCTCCCCTTGCTTGTGGAGGAGCTGTTCTTATACTGCTGCCTGATTCAAAAGCAGAGAATGAGTTACAGGTGTGTATTTTAACTTTTTTCTTCCTTCTGGGGGGAAATTTAATTTGAAAGTAAACCACTTTTTGTTGTAGCTTCATTGTTGCTGGTTTTCATGCCCTAGCAATGTTCCACTGAGTATTTTGAGTTTATATCCTGCCCTTATTTCTGCAGATTATCTGAGTTTTTCTTCACAAAAAGGTTTTAGTCAGTGAACAAACTTGTGATGGTCAGGAAAAATACACTGGGCAGTTGTGTCCTCTTGATGTCACTAATGGAAATCTTAACTCCTACTTTCAGCTGGCAGTAACAGAAGTAAACGTGACTTGCTGGAGTATCTTGCTTTGTGAGAGATAAAAGCTTAAAACTGTTTTCAAAGCAAGACTGCTTGCAATGGGCTRTTCTGAAGCCCTTCCCTCTCCTACATTTTTAAATGAAAATGAGAAATTACTTCACTGTTCTGCTCACAGATATTTTAGATTGCTGACAAGTTTGAATTCAGGCATATATTCCATGATTCACTCAGAGTTTAAATATCTTAAAATCACAAAAATAGAGAGTTAGAAAAATAACCTTTAGACTTCCTCTCCCACCAAAACCCAGAGGAGTGGGCTGTGTTTTTTAAGGGCTGAGATACTGGGCTGCTGTAATGTCTGATGTGGGTGGACTTACTCTGCTGAGGCTGGGAGCCTGGTAGAGGAGCTGTAGGCCTGGCTTCTAAAAGAGCAAATCAGCAGAAACTACTCAGGTTCTCAGGAGGTAGTATGCTGCTTGGCTTGGCTTGATTTTTTTTTTTTTAGTCCCCCATCACCTGAGAGCAGCTGAGTTTATAAACAGTTTATGATGTGATAGGCATTATTATAGTTTCTGCAGAGTGAATGACCCCCATCTGTGTTGTTGGGCTGTGGGAGGGGAGTTAAGTGGCAGATGTCTTTCAGCTATTGTGCTTTCAGCAAATCCTGCTTGTCTATAAAAAAAGCTTCTAATGCTGAATGGTCTGGTAATGAACAATAGACCTGAAATCTTTGCAAAAAAACAAGAAAAAAGCAACTGTTTATGTTTGCATTCTTTAAAAGTGTCAATCTGGACAAATACATTTTCAGTACTAATTTTTTTTTTYCCTTTCAGAAAACCATAGCTAAAATTGCAACATGCTTGGAACTGAGGAGTGCAGCTTTACAGGTATAGCTCTTTTTCTTATCTGACTTCTTACTTTAGCAGCAGGTAACTGTAGAGCTTTCTAAAAATTGCTTATTGCCTTCAGAAATACCTAAACTCTGAAAATGGAGTGAACACTTGGAATTTCCAGGTTGTCATCRTGATGGCCCATGTGGCTGCCTTAAAAAAGACTGCAAGTGCTTATATGAGCAGCTATTAGTGCTTGTACAGGAATTTACCTCCACAGTTTATGTATTTGATTCTTTGCCTCATTTTCATCCTTCAGAACTGTTTCATTTCTCTTCCTAACCTGTATGCAAGGTTAAGATCACCAGAATGACCCTTGGACTTATTCAGCTGCTTCACAAATCATAATAGACCACAAAGAAAAATGTGTATGTAGAATAAAAATTACTTTTTAGCAGTCATGAAAACTGGCAGTGCTCTAAGAAAATGTGGGAAAACAATAATTTGTAAACTACTCTTTGTGCTTTTTTCTGGACTGAAAGCAGATACCATGGGAGTGAACATAGTTTTTTTCTCAGCACATGCTTATCCCAAAACAAAAAACAAGTGAGAGAAATTTCCAAAAGACCACGGATGGGGAAGGGATGAATCAAAGCTTGGGTTACTGGATTATCTCTTTGCCAARAAAGAGTGATGACAGGCAAATTTTGTATCAAGTTACTCCCAGCAGTTCTACCAAGTACTTCATGTTGCTAGACAAGGTGCTGCCTTCAGTTGTTGGAAAGGGTGAGATACAGCATGCTGGACTCATGAACTAGGGGCTGACCAGTCTCAAGGCTGTGTAGAATTTGAGGCATTATTTGGTTACCTCTACCTGTCATTCTATTTTGATCTACCCTGGGGTGTTTGAAGAGTGTTATGTTTGCTTGGAGTCACTGTGACTTTGACGAGGGCCTGCATGTTCCACTATGGGACAGCTGTGTGGGTCAGGTCACATCTGGGAGCAGCAGCAGAAGCTGCAGCCGTGTCATAACCTGCCAAGCTGGAGAGATGATGTTACGCAAGAAGAGCCTTCCTTGCTGCTGATTCCCCAGCAAGGGAAGGATTTTATAGCCTTCTGAGAGGGCACAAGAACTTCTCACCCACTTTACTCTGGGGAGATTATGGTTTCTTAGCAGAGGTCAAAGCAGTAAGTGAGTGTGCTCATCYTTTCCCACTCTCCTAACCCTAACAGTATAGCTGCTTTAGTATCCTTACACAGTCTTGCAGAAGGTCCCTATGYATTCTTGGACAAAATCAAGAAAAAAAAACTCATAGGACCTTAAATGTTGAAAATAATGGGCAATCTTAAGGGATACCGAGGGTGCAATGACATGCTAGGTAAGACCTGACCATCCACTCAGAAGAGAATGTCCAGTGTCAATCCTCTTATTTCCACTTCTTTTTATGCCAGCTCTGCCACTTGTCTCAGAATAAATTAATCTTACTAAATTTTTGGTGTGCTACCTCAGAATAAAAAATAAAGAATGTCTCTGTTGAGTTAGTAAGTCAGATAGGCTTACTGAGAACATACACATTGTATGTGTATGTGCTACAGACAGAGGAGGAGACCATCATCAGAGCTGGAAAAAAGAAAGGTGGGAATTGCTCTTCTATTTTCAGCGAGTTCTTGGCTGAGTTTTGTCAAGCTCATCCTGTGTACTGTAATTTCTGCCAGTGTCACAATRTTGGACATGTGTCTTGAAATGTGAATGTTTCTGTGTAAGAATCTACAACTAGTTGGTTTAAAAATATTTATCTTACATTAGAGCTTGGAATATTGGGTAAGTTTGTTCTTAATAAGTGACAAGTAATATAGTCTCTCCCTCATCTGTGAACMTGCCTTTTGTTGGGGAGTTTCTTTGGGGGATGGAGCTTTGTAGTAACTTGGTGTGGAAGAACAAAGGAAGCACTTTGTATGCTTATGCTGAGATAAGGTACCTCTGTGTGAGAGGAAGGTGCATCCAAAGATCTGACTCTTTCTTTGTACTGTCCTAGTCCACCCAGTCACAGGATGAGTTTAAGCTTGAGGATCTGAAGAAGTTGGAACCAAGTAAGTGGTATCTTTGTATTTTGAGTGCCATTTATCATGCCAGGGGAAAACATGTCAGCAGCAGCAGCAATACTGACTAACCACACTGCAGTTCAACAGTGATGCTGGGTTTAGATGCTTATTCCAAGTGTCTGTYACCACACAGACAAAACGTGATGTGTATTAAGGAATGTAACATGAGTAACTTAAAAGTACAGTAACCCAAATGTTTAATATAATATATTCATCTTCATTTTCAAATAAGCAATTTGGGTGCTRCTAATTTTTGCACAGAATAGTATTTTAAGCTATCAATAGTACATTATAAAATYTACCTGCACATTTCTTATTTGAACTGTATTTCAACACTTTGTGGTCATCCTTCTTGCAGCATGACATTTATTTTTCTTCTAAAAATATTTAACTTCTGCTCATGGTAGCCAATCACCTATCACCTCCCACTGTAATGCTACCAGACCAATGAAGCTGAGAGTCAAAGTGAGGATGTGAGTCAGTCTTTGAAGGGTTTTGTGTGATGTTTTTTCCCAACTGATCCTGGGTCAGGTCTTGCTATGTCAATCCAGAAATAACTTTTTCATATAGGAAGTATCTATTTATCTGCTTCATTTTCCTTCCTGTAAYACTGGCTGCTTTGTTCTCAAAGCATCCTTATGATTAGAGCTTCCACATCTAAGCAATATTATCCTGAATGTTAATGTTTCTGCAGTTCTCAGGGAACAGGAAAGTGGAAGAGCTTCTTTCATGCTGACTGAAGTTGGTTTTATTTTGCTTATGACATAATTGTAACRTTAAGTGGCATGTTGGGGATAGATATGATGGGCAGGCAAGTGGTTCCCCTTCAAGAGTAGGCTGAGCTTCTCTGCACAGGATCCTACAAGGGAGCTTGTTAAGAAGTGGAGCACTGAGCTAAGCTTCCTAATATCTCTACCAAAACATGGAGTCTAAATGCTTTTAAACTGTTCCCTGAAAGTGCAGAGTGAAGGTGTGTAACAAAACTGCTGGGTCTTATGGGTGAAGACCACAATGCAGGAAAGGTTTTAACTGTGTGTTGGAATATTYGGTCTTCCTCACTCTGCATGTTCCATGTCTGGCCTCTGAATCCACTGACTTGGGATTTTTCTGTGTAGATACTGCTGCTCTCTGTTTACGATGTATTTAAAATATTGTAATCATTCAATGACTGTGGATTTTAGACTCCACTGTGCAAATGCCCTGAATGAGGGAAGAGGGACAGGAATCCTGTCCAAAATTTCAATTATGGTGCAACAGTCCTGTTGCTTATCTTGCCCTCCATCAGAGAATGGATTTTTAGCTGTCAAAAAATCTGCTCAGCAGTGTGAAGTGCATTCAGCCCACACCTCATACAACAACCAACTATATTAAAACTGAGGAAGAGTGTGTGGCCATCAGTTTTCAAATACACTGAGTTATTTTCCTTGGAGGAGAACGGGTGCTTCCAGAACAACAATTGAACATTGATGTTCCTAATGCTGCTTTCTTATTTGGATGGTTCTGGCCTCTTTCTCTCTGAATTGTGCCTTTGTTTTGTGGTTTTTAAGTGTGTCTTGAATAGAGTAAATCTTAATCAGGCCAATACCACCCATTTCATAAAATGCACCGTGAAGTGTTTTAATTCGCATGTTGTCAATTTTCTTTTGCATCCCACCAGAAAAAGCTAAAAAAATCTGGGCTGGCAATGCAAATAAGTGATTCCTTTGTTAGGTCAAGCCATTCCATTAGGGTGGAACAAAAACAGCTATTCATACAAAACAGCTATTCACACAATTTGGCTTGTTTTAATTACTTTTGTGCCTGAAGCTGTCAGAATGGTTTTGGTGTTGTTATAACAACCAGGGCCCTTAGATTTACTTTTTTTTTCCCCCTTAATCCTGTGTTATCAAGTTCTAACTTTTCCTACTTGAGCTTGCATTTCATGCAGTTTGGAAAGTGAAGCAGTTGGCAACTTCTGTTTAGTTATAGGATTTGTCACTGAATAGTTTGTGCTGGAGTAATGCTACAGGAGGTTCCATACATACAARTAGTTCTTTTGAGGCTGCGCTGTGTGAAGTCATTGTTAACACAYTGGATCTCACAAATCCATTTCTTTATGGAAGCTTATACCAGTGTTAAACTGCACAGTACAAGTGGATGGGCTGGGGCATCCTTTCTGCCTAGGTGATAATTATAAGACAAGTGGATACTGGGTTGTACTRGGGACTGTGGTGTCTGAATTATTTTATGTTGTCTATAAAAAAAGTCAGTACAGGTATCAGAAAAAATCACTGTCACAGAAAATCTAAATGGACAGTGGTCTTTACCAAGTTCATGTCTCCTGATCCTCTGGCCTATGTTGATAATTTCTTTTGAAATCATTCAAGAAAGAGCCAACTGCTGATAAAATCAGACTGTGAGGGTGGTGAAGGGCCTCGAGGAAGCCTTAGAGGAGTGGCTGAGATCACTTCATCTGCTCAGGCTGGAGGAGACTGAGGGGAGACCTCATTGCAGTTACAGCTTCCTCCTGAGGGGCAGAGGAGGGGCAGGCACGGATCTCTGCTCTGTGATGACAGTGRCAGGACCTGAGGGAATGGCCTGAAGTTGCCAGGGGAGGTTTAGGCTGGAGATTGGAAAAAGGTGCTACACCCAGAGGGTGGTTGGGCACTGCAGCAGGATCCCCAGGGAAGTGTCACAGCACCCGCCTGACAGAGTTCAAGTAGTGTTGGTACAACGCTCACAGGCTCATGGTGTGATCCTCAGGGTGTCCTGTGCGGGGCCAGGAGTTGGACTGTGACGATCTTTGAGGGTYCCTTCCGACTCAGGAGATCCTGTGATTCTATGCGAATCAAAGTGACACTGTCCAATGTCATTTTTCAAAAGGAAAGGCAACTTCTGCACAAGAGCCYGCAGAACAGTATTTTTAAAATATTTCTGTTGAAAATGCTGCATAGATGGAGGTCACTGTGCTGGGATCTACCCATTAGTTGCACTTGTGGAGAGTTTTCTGGGAATCATGTTCTCAGGCAACAGCATTACAGAGGGGAAGGGCTCTTTCTCCCAGAGGTGAATTGTCATTTTGGAAATGAAACAGAGATCCAAAAAAGCCCAAACCAACCTTTTAAAGCTTGGATGTCTTATACAGTGTTACAAGGGAGATTCCTGTTTGTATTAACTTTTTTTTTTCCCCTGTGATCTGATACTTTTATTTGAATCAACTAAAACTCACGGTTGTGGTAGCTGCAAAGAAGATTTTCCTTTTCCTCAAGGTTTTATTGCTTAGCTTTTTCTTAGTGGCTTTGARTAAGTATTTCACCAAGCTGAACGTGGTGGACCTGCTGCTTACCCTGTTGATCTTTAACGGAGCACTCAAATTGCTGTGTTACAACTTTTCAAAACTAATTGCCATTGGTGGTGAGACAAGAATTGAAAGCTTTTTAAAAACTTGAGCCACAGCTTTGTGCAGCAAAAGGCAAGATGTTCTTCTTCTGAGCTGAACATTCAGCACCACATTTGTTCCCGGCAGGATAGGGGTGCTCAGCCTCGGGCAGCAGCAGCAGCAGGATTTTAGGTGCTGTAGAACTGTTTGCCTCTTGCCTTGGCTCACGTCAGTAGAGCTCTTTGGGCCCTCTAGTGATGCCTGAAGTGAATGACGAGGAGGGTTTTTTCAGGGGGTTCTSCTAAGAGGATGTGATTACTAGAACCAATCTTTGGAAAGTGGGAGGATTCCTACAGCCTGTCTCTTCTGTTTAATGTGCCTATGATCTGTAAGAGATCTCACTTCACTGAAGTTTTCCTAATGGGGCAGTTTCACTTTCTGATATGATGTATCTCTCTGAGARATGGGGAATTCTGAGAGTAATAAAAATCCCCTTCTTTTCTTGAACCTCAGCAGTACTGGAAGGTGACTGTCTGCTGTTGATCAGCTTCTTTTCTGGTGGGAAGTGGTTGTGATTCTTAAGATTCGTGTTGAGATCTGCATTACTGGTCCCTCAGAGCAGAAGTCTTGGAGAGAGAGACATGGCATCAGTTTTGTCTCTCATCACAGCTCTGACTGAAGGCATTTTAAACCTTTCTCTGTATTTATGTATTGTGTCTGGCTGGGCTCAGGCACTGACTAACCTCTCATAGCACAGAAATCAGTAAAAAAATTAGTATGAGTAGAGACTGGAAAGACTTTTTGGGTTCTTTATAGTTTCCCAGAGGGATAATTTATTGTTAGAGCATTCAGATGGTGTCTGGTAAGCTAATGCAGGAGCCCAGGCTGGGTGATGGGAATGTGAAGGCAGACAGGGAAGCTCTCCTGCACTGGCTGAGTTGTAGTGTGCTCAGGCAKAGGGGTGTGGCAATGGCTCCTGAAGCATAACTGGTATTTAAGTACCTCTTGGTATTTGTGTAATCTGAATGTTGTTTGAAAAGAGTTTTGTTCTCATTCAGTAGTCCTAAGGAGAGAATTCCTCTGCTCTGAGAGTGGTTATTGCTAAGTGAAGCTCTGTGAGGGGAGTTAGGGTTTTTTTCCGTCTGTTCCCCCTGCCAGTCTGGGATATTCATTGTAGGAGAGTGCCTCTCCCTGCAGGTGTCCTCTTGTAAATTTTTAGGGCCTTTAGCCATGATGAAATGCTTATTTCTTTCACATGTTTCTGGAAGTTTCTCTTTCACTGGTGGTTGTATTTGGAAATGGCAGCTAAAGTTGGGATTACTAAAATGTACTAAATGATTTCCAATATAAATGGCAAAGCCATTCTCCATGGAATGCTGGAAAAGGTTATGTCTCTGGGACTTGGTGCCCAGATGTTGTACTTTATCTCTCCTGAATTTCACCAATCTACCCAGACATACAAGGGCAGATAAAAAGAAAATACGAACAAACAAARCCACCACCACCACCAAACAAAACCGCCTGTCCTAGGGTGACTTTGTGATGCTTTGTATCCACAAATTGTTTGTTCTGTCTGTGTTAGATATGGKATTCTGTACCTTTAAGACTGGTTCTGAGAACGAAGGGGGAGAAAAGAGAAGCGTGGAGTTYGTTTTCAGAAAAGCAGCWCACTCCTCCACATTCCCGCTCCTGGAYTGTTTGTCTGCAGCACGGACGGGTGGTGGGACAGAGATCTCCTTGGCTTTTAGTTACTTTAGCTAGCTAGGGCAGAGATGTTCCCTGGACTGKTTTTTTTTCTTTTTCTTGGGACTGTTCAGACCTGCTCTTGGACTGAAAGACCCYGAGAGTGAGAGCACTGGGAGCCCATATTGGTGGGCCACTGGGCCCAGGCTGGCATTTTCCAGTGCTGGACGTACTGATAACAGGATGAATGAGCTGAGCTCCCATGGCAAGGACTTTCTCAATTTTGCCGTGTTTTGTTGTTTCATATTATTCATTTTTATATTTGTGGGCACTTCGTTTGCTAGAGAAATGGTTTTTTCCACTCATCTCTGAGGAGATTTTTTCCTGAGCGAATGGCAGGGAGAAGCCATTTCAGTTTGCTTCCCAAAGGGACCCCCATTCAGAGGTTTCCTCCCAAATCTGCCTTAAACTAGGACAGATACTCATATTTTTTATTGGCGCCCAATGTGGGGCTCCATACGGCTGCTTTCCACTTTCCRCTTTCATTAKCCGTGCTCATCCATGAGACACCCCCAGAACACATGACTGAAGAAGTAGAAAATCTCACCAAAACTTTGTGTTAGCAGCACACCCATGATGACTGCCTGAATGTGCACCCACATGTGCTGAAGTGTGCCAGCCGTGCAGATTTCAGCCTGTTTGGAGCTGATGCCATCAACACCACCACCTGGCTCTCAATAGCCACCAAAGATTGCTGCCCTTACCCTAGGGGATGTAGTTTTTTTCTCATGAAGATTTTGGTTATTACCACATTTATCTGCTCTGTCTGTGTGGGTGTGGTAGTAGTGATCTTGTACTGCAGGTGCAGTTCACCTGTCTGAATGTTATAGTGATGTAGCTTTGATCATAGCTGTGATGGTGTTTAAAATATGAGAGACAAGGGGTGTTTTTCATTTTTTWAAATTTTTTAAAATTTTAAAAATTTCATTATTATTGTTATTTGTATGTGAAGATGCTGTCAGAATGGACATAGCTGTGCAAAGTAGTAGAATTAACACTGGTTTATGAGTATGGATTTTTATTTTTTCCCTTCTCTGCAGTCTTAAAGAATATCCTCACTTATAATAAGGAGTTCCCCTTTGATGTTCAGCCTGTCCCACTCAGGTAAGAGAGAACCTCTTGTACCTCACTTCATGTACAGACATGTACCTGAACRGGAGTATGAGCTGGACCTGGTGTGCACCTCAAAGACATTTCTAGAACCATCTGCTTGCCAGACTGCTTTGTGTAAACTGGCTAATAAAACAATGTCTGAATCCCATTTGTCTATGTACCACTAAAAACCAAGACCACACTTTTGGTAAAATCAGGGCTTGGTACATCCCTACATCTTTCTGAAGTTCCCAGTATCATTTCCTGGCTTTAGGGTCTGTGCTTTCCATTGGTCTGAGCTCCTGCAATCTCTGTCAAAGTCTGTAGGTAGATGTTGAGAAGTATGAAATGACATTAAAGAGTGTTGTCCATGCTCAGATGCTGGCTTTTGAATTGACAGCCAGATGATGAGTGAGTGTTGTTCTCATTTCTTCTTTCTTGTGTTTTACAGGAAGATTTTAGCACCTGGAGAAGAGGAACACTTGGAGTTTGAGGAAGATGAYGAGGAAGGAGGAGCTGGAGCAGGGTCTCCAGACTCTTTTCCTGCTAGAGTCCCAGGTAAGGACACTAGCCTTGCCATGCCAGCCTTTCTGAGTTCTGGTTCTAAAAAGCTTCTCTTTTTACTTGTGATTTGAAAAGTTTGGGTGGGAAGCTACAGGGTCATGTAAACAAACCCTAATGCTGTACTGGAGAACCACAAGGGTGGCCAGTGAACCTTTTTTTCAGCAAACAATATCTTACTGTGAAACAACTATATGGAGAACCTGTGAGGGGTGGTACCATCTACCTCAAATAATAAACCTTTAATCCTGACTCAGAATCAGTATTTTCATCCCCTGCACTTTAACTATGGGAAGCATTTCACATGTGTTCAAATGCAAATTGTGGCAATGTTTCTCCTGCAAGGAGTAGCACATCCTCCTAGAGATGTGAGAAGTTGTTGCTGCTTATTTTGCATTGTTTGGTGAGACAGTGGCTTAGAGGAAACCAGGCTGTGAAAGGAGAAAGAGGGAGTTTTGATTTTCATAGCTAAAGTCCTTGTCCATGTGAARGCACTTGTAGAACTGGGTATACCAACAAATTCTAGAGAAGGGCTCCAGGTTTTGACAATTTAAATGCTGCAGCAGAGGTTCTTTAGGCTCCTGGTGTAATTTCCTTGCAGAAGAAACAGGTTTCTAGTTTCAGAGCTGGCTRGCAAACTTTGTATTTTAGGAATGAGATAACAAGTAAGGAAACCAGAACTGAAATAAAGGTCGAAAGAGCTGGGGTGTTGCATAACTTATGCCTGGAGAAAACAGATGATATTCAGATGTGATCCCAAGCACAATTCTGAATATGGCCCCTGCAGGCTGACCTGGTGTGGACATGCACAGTCTACACATGTTCATGCCAAGCTCCCAAAAGGCTACAAAATATTGTGATATTGATTGCTGACATTTGCTGTCTCTTGTTATTCACTGTGATAAATCCATTTATGGAGATGCCTTCTGTCTGTCCCAAGTACAGAAGTCTGTACAAAGAAGTCTCAGATAAAAGCAGTTTGCAGCCCTGGGGTGAGCCTTATGAGTAAAGTGACACTCCCCTATGGAATTGACAGAGTTGTGTTGCACTCTGTGCTTTGATGTGCCTTTAATCCATAGTGTGTGACTGTACTGTCTAACTGACCATGGTCTTGTCTTCTCCATGCATGGCTTCATCGTTATCACATTGCCCCATTCATCTAACCCAGGAGCCAACAAAGGTAYGAGAACCTTTTAGTATATACAGTAATTTCTGTGCTCATGGTCACGTAGCTGTGGTCTTCTTCATACATTCTGAGTGCCAATCTTCACAACACAATTTTTGGTAACAATCACAGTACTGGCCACCTATCTGTTGGTCTTCATTTGCCTTCAGTATGGAGAAAAGGAAAGGAAAGGTCTTGTTTGGTGATTCAAACAGCTCTCTAGAGGTCTTGCTGTACTAATGAAGAGGTTCTGGGTTGTGGTGTAGCCAAGGGTAGGTGTAGCTGTATTTTATTTACTGGAATACACATTTTATGGGAAATCTTAGACAAAGAGTATTTGTGTAGTTAGACTTCTGTGCTGTGTGGAGCTGAACTGACCAATGACTTGCTGCCTCTAACAGCAAAGGTTTCCTGCCTTTCTCCTGGTTATATATGACTATTCCAGTGCTGTGCTCTTCAGTGAGCCATTTCACTTTGTGAGCCCAGCAGGAGACTTGGTACTTTTCCCCCCTTTCTCTGAACTGGGGTTTGGGAGGGAAGAGCCTGAGCGCCTGTGTCTTGGTGGCAGTGGGCTGCTGGGCTGGCTCACTGTCTGTCCCTGAAGCCCACTTRGGAGAGAACACTTTGTTCATTTGCAGATGCTCCCATCCCCCGCTGGCAGGGATGCCCTGTGGTTGTGTCTGGCATGGCTGCAGCTTTCTCCTGAAAGGCCTCAGTGTGAGCCTGCTCAGGGGACCAGGCTGTGGTGGCAGACAGGGGGGTGGTGCCCAGCCCAGGAAAGCTGTACCATGGAGAGGGCACTGGCACCTACTGTGGCTGCTGGGTGTAGTGGCTGCAGAGGCTCCAGCACAGGCCAGCCTGGGGCTGTGGTTCATGTGAGACAGGTTACAGTCAGCTGCTCTAGGCCACTGCTGGCTTGGCTGTTCCTCCTGCTAGAGCAGGAAGGAAACAGGGTTCCTTGGATACTCTCTGTCCTACTGTTCTCTTGTCCCCTGGAAGTGAGTCTGACCCTTCTGTCCTTTGCAACTCTGCAATTTCACAAATTCTGGGAAAGCATTCTTCAAGAACAGAATAATTTCTCTTACGCCACYGTTTTTGTAATAAACACCAGGCTGAGGCATCTTTCAGGTGCTTTTTCTTTCAAGTACCACATCATTTAGTCCTATGTAGTAATGGACAGGAAAGCTGAAGGCTGCAGTTGTTCCTGGCTCTTGAAGGCCATGCTGCTTTTAGGAGACAACTGAGATATGGTGAAGCAAAGGTTTGTGCCAAAGAGAAAACAGGCTTGCTTCTGCCTTCCCTTAGTTTGAAATAAGAACTCTRTATTTGAACATCTCTTCAGGAAAGAAACAGAAAGATTAACTAGAGCATGAGCTGCTTTGCAGAAATGAAGGCTCTCTACTATGGTAGCTCTCTAAATTTCTCCCACTGCAGTCAGAAGCCTGTCCCCTTGCTCAGAACACTGGGCTGAGCTCTGCTGTGCTGTGTTGGGAGGTGCAGACAYGGTGCTTTGGAGGCCCTGAGTCTGCTCAGGACAGGAAATACAGAAACACAACATCAGAGATGGGAATTCAAGTCTTGCACGTGATCCTGAGAGGGGGATTGGATGCAGGAACGCTCATRAAGTCTTGTTGAAGCTGTGCCTGTAGTTCTCAGAGCAGAATGCAAGGTCCCTCTTGCAAAGCCAGTATCTCATAAGACAAAATCTTGGTGGTTCCACAGCTCATCAAGCAGAGGAGAGGAAAAAATTGTGTCAAGAAAAAACCCATATTGGGCTTGTCAAAGGAAATTGTTACATTGTTTAGATCCCAAGCTTTATGATAACTTCTTTTTTTCTAACTCAAACTTGTTGTGAGCCTGAGTATTTTCTATGCTGGTGCTTCATCCAGTAGTGGAGAGGGGCTTGAAGTGTGCCAGTTTTTGCTAAATTCAGCATGAAGTAACCTAATCCATGCTTGATGACAGAATATCATGATTTTTATTGAGTTTGAWCTGTCTGGATTTCCTGGCATCTGCACTGTCTTCCTCAGCACTGTGAGGATTCATTTATACTGACAACTAAGTTTTGATGCTAAATACTCTTAATGCAGAGCTGGGAAATCCTTCCTTTAGGCAGAAGGGAACTTGGGGATGCAAACACTTTTTTCTTCTCCCCTTTAAGTAGAGGCCAGTAGAACTTACTTAAGAATCAATTTTCTGGTTCCCTTGTGTGCTGTGCGATTTGCAGCAATGCCCTTTTCCTCCTTAATCTCCCAGTCTAAATGTTCAGTGTGAAGCCAAGTCATGTTCAGTGGGGTGGGACTCCTGATCAAGTGTCTAAACCTCYTGCAACAGCAGATTGAATCCAGCCTCCCAAATTTAATCCTCAAAAATTATATCAAGTGCGTTCCATGAATGGATTATTTTGTATGACAGCAAGAAATAACACTYTATGCAATGCTCCCCTCTATTCTTATGGCATTGGTTTTTTATCAGTTCATTTGACTTGAGGCAGTCCTGGGTTTTTTCTGGGGGGCTTTGAAATCTGTCAAAGGTTGTTGTGTGTCATTGCACAGGCATTTCCATAGTGGTGTGTACTACTGGGATAGGAATCTTTGGAGTTTGAATCCCCTGTGAACAGCATCTTCCATGAGAGAAGATGGGACAAGCAAAGYCTCTGCTGTGAGATGACACCAAGGATTAATAATATGCTTTACTCTTTTCAGGTACTTTATTGCCCAGATTGCCATCTGAACCCGGGATGACGTTACTCACCATCAACATAGAGAAAATTGGCCTGAAAGATGCTGGGCAGTGCATTGATCCTTACATCACAGTCAGTGTAAAGGGTAATGATTTCTGTTTTGCCTCCTCAGGGYTGCTTTGGAGAGAGTGCATTTTCTGAAAGCTCTATTGATTCTTCAGCCTGCTGGGAAAAACATTCGTTGGCACTTCTTTTGAGGATTTAGGGCTTCTGCTTTAATCAAGGGTGGAAAAATTCTGTATTTGACAGCTACAGGGAGGTGAATCTCTGCTGGATACACTTCTCTCTGTGCACTCAGGGGTGGCTTGTCCATACTAAGAGCTGAGTGACTTTGCCCTACTTCTCCTCTTGAGATGTGCTACTGGATACTAAATGTAGGGATAGAACACTTGTTAGACGTRTGACCAGTGCTTCTTCCACCAGACATGTCCTCTGGCAGGAGGAAGGTTCACAGCATCTAATGTCCCTTGACTACTTACCAGGGCTTGTAAAGCAAACATTGTTCCTTACCACTGAAGTGTTTTTCTCATTGTACATTGYTAAAACTGCTGCTGTAGCCCTCATTTCCCTTCTGGAGCTAAGGGAGACTCTTGTATTGCTGCTTGCTTTCCCAACAAGTCTCTGTTAACATGGTGCTCCCTGTTTCCAAACTTATTTACCTATAAATGGTGACTGCCAAGTAATGAGATGGAAAATAGGATCAAAGAGTGTGTGGGCAGGGTGTGGCTGAGTCTGCTAATGGAGTCTTTTGATACTTTTATTTCCCAATATTTTTGGTCAGGAAAAGTAACTCTGAGGACTCATTTTGTCACTGTTAGGAGTCTGAAGACACTTAGTAGCTGATTTTCTTGGTTTTAAACCAAGCTGCTTTTCTGCAGTTTTGGAGAGAGGTTTGTTCCTGATGCAGYATTGTTAATCCCAGGCCATGTCCTGGAGGAAGGGAATCACTGGTGCTCCAGGGCCTCAGCCTGTGCTCCAAGCACTACATGTGCACTCCATACCTGTAACCTTGGTCACATTGTTAGCAACTTCCTCTGCCAGAGGGAAAGGGATTGAGAATGAGAGGAAAGACCGAGGACAAATGTACCCCTGAAAACAGCAGAGGCTTAGTGAGAAACAATATTGGCTGTGCCAGAGCGGCAAAACCAGGAGCTGGTGCTGAGAGGTGGAGCCCAMTCCACAGCCCTACAATGCCTCTGAGGAAAACCCAAGAGAAATAATGCTTGTTGTGTCTAGGGACAAAGCAGGGCATATTCAGRATGGGTGAACTGTGCCAGCTGTGCCCTGCAGACCCAGTGTGGAGGGCAGCCTTTGGTGTGTATCCAGCTTGGGCTGGAGATCTGCTGGAGTCCTGTGTGCACAGGGAATGGAATCTTTTGCTGATAGCAGAAAGAAATGCACTTTTAAAAAGAGGGATAATTCCAACTTTCTATCTGAAATATTGCTACAACTTTAGCTGCTTTTGTGTTGTACTCAAAAAGAAAATTAACTGATTGTGAAGGAGTATGATTGCCATTTTTTWAAGTTTTGTGGAAACATCCAGGTGTGGATTAACTTTGTGGCAGGATTAGAAGAGACTTTTAAATCTCTTAAAGCCGAACCCTAAAGTCTGAGAAGCTTCTGCCATTCTCATGCTGTTTCTTTCCTGCAGATTTGAATGGGATAGATCTGACTCCTGTGCAAGATACTCCTGTGGCTTTGAGGAAGGAGGACACATATGTCCACTTYAATGTGGACATTGAGATTCAGAAGCACATTGAAAGACTAACAAAAGGTATGTGGTACCAGAGACCTAAAACAGGGCCCAGGAGCTTTGGGAGCACTGACACTGGGCTGCTCCTGAGCTGGTGCTGCAGGGCTCAAGATCTAGACAAGGATAAAAATAGACCTTTGCATCCTGTCCCTTTCAAATTGGTCATAGGGATGGTTCACAGGCAAGGAGAAATGAAAAGAGATAAAAACAGAGCAGTCTGCTCTGCTACASAGGTATTGAGCTGCTTTATCACCTGGGTGTGAGTGATGAAGAGTTTGAACTGTTGAGAGTGTGATGAGCCTTATAAGAACACGGTGTAGCTTTTGAGTAAATAACAGAAGTGTGGGAGATAATTCCCTTCAGTTTATGTAGAGCACCTTAATAGCAGATAAGTTTTCAGRTAACTCTTAGCCATAATTGCTAACTTTTCTATTCAACCATTTTTCCCTCTAGGTGCAGCTATTTTCTTTGAATTCAAACACTACAAGCCTAAGAAAMGGTTTACTAGTACCAAGTGCTTTGCTTTCATGGAGATGGATGAAATTAAACCTGGGGCAATTGTTATAGAACTGTAAGTGACTCACAATTAAGGATGACAATGACAGAGGAAATGAACCAGCCTTCAGTTACAATGTGGCTTGTTATATTAAGGAAGGTTTCTTGGACTCATTCAATTGACTTCCATAAAGAATATTTTATTTTTAATAAAGAGGGGAAGATAAAATGCTTTTAGGCAAGTAAGATGGTTAGAGACTTCTCAGAAACTAGACCAGTTTCCAAATAAAATGCTGGTGTTTGTAATTTAATTTTGTATGAATTTAATGAAGTCTGTAGGGGAGATTTTAATATGGAGCTTAGTCTGAGTGTCAGATCTGCTATATTAAAAAAAAATCAACTCAGTCTTTTGGTACGGAACTTCTGTAAAGGAAATCTGATTTGAGGCATGAGATACCAATTTGCAATTAACTTTGTGAACGTTTCAAAGCAGTATTGAGTGGTCCTGGTGTGCATCCTCTCCTTGCTGAGTGGCTGAAGGTCTGAGGGAGCGGTTTGAGGACTGGAGTTTGGTTTTTATTCAAGAAGAGGGTGAATCTTGCAATTCCTGGAAGTGTGCTTAGTCTGTACTAGCTGGAGTACTTCTGAAGTACTGAGTAACTGATGCCGGGTCTCTCCTACAATCCAGAGTATTATGTTGGGAATCTCTTACAAAAATATTATGTTCATTTACATATTGAAATTTTTCTTCTGTAAAAATAATCATCCAGARAAAATACAATTTCTTCCTGTAAACCTACTCATTACCTAGCAAGACTTGTCAGATATATTTAAAAGATGAGGGCAATAAGATCTGTACAGGATGAGCTTTCTAGTTTGCTTTCATCTTCCTGCACAGCCATGAACACTTGTATTGATGCACTTTCTTGTGGTTACAGGTACAAAAAACCCACTGACTTTAAAAGGAAGAAATTGCAACTGTTGACCAAGAAACCACTTTACCTTCACCTCCACCAAACATTGCACAAGGAATGACCCCAGTTGTGAGACCTCTGTGAACTGAACCACAAGTCCTGGTAGCTGTGTAGTAGCCTTAGGCTCCGAGGGGTGGGAAGACGCCTCTGTTCATGCCAGTAGGTCACACGAGACCATCACCCACTGCACAGCACTACTTCAGGGGTAGGGACAAGCCCACCATGCAAGTGCAAGATTTTTTTCAGTAACTTCCAGCTACAGGTTTTTCCAAGAGCCTTGATATAGGTTGACTGCTTTTCCTAAGTTTGCTGTTCATCACTTTTTATCTTTAACCATTCTTCTCCTTTTGCCTCATCCCTCTGAGGATGGAGAGTGCCCCTTYGCCAAACCTGCAGCAATAAAGATGTGGCAGGCCTACTAACTGTTTACACTGCTGTGCTATTGTAGTTCCTCTCATCTGCATTTCAGAGTCCTCTGGAGTGGGCAGGGTGACAGAAGACTAGGAGAAGGACAAGGTGGGCTGGGAAGGATCTTGAGGTACTGCAAGTGCTTTGAAGTGAGGGAGTGGAGGGTGCAGGTCGGGTGGGTGGCCACAGTCCCTGTGGTCAGGTCAGGAGGAGGACAGCTGCAGATGAGAACACTGAACTATGATTTAACAGCCTTGCCTGAGCTTTGGATACATGTTACAATCCTTTCAATCACCCTTACTCCCTATTAGAGCTRTTCTTTCCTGTATCTTGTCACAGAGTTTGCAAAAGTGGTTGGGGGATAGAGAGGCCTTTGTTCTGGTGGCAGCAGGCGCTTTGCCATTTCAGTGACAGCAGGACAGGCCCTCAGTGCTGAAGTGTCAATTTTCCAGAGCTTTGTATAAAGTAGGTCTGGCTAGCAGGCTGACACACCTTTTACATGAAACTGCTGTTCTTATGGAAACTGATTGTATGCAGTTTTCTGCATATTTTGTGCAAGTCTGGAAACTTACTCAAAAAATTACCTTTTTATGTAAGTAGATAGGATTGTCATTTATTTTCTATATTTTTGATTTGGTGTGTAATAAGCTGCAGGACATTGGCTTATTATGACACATTTGCATTCATCTTTTGACCTGAAAAAGGGACAGAAGTAGAACCCAGTCAAATCTTTCATATATTTGCGTGGCTATTTAATATGATACTTTATGATTTGATAAACTTCTTGCATATCTAACTAGTGCCTGAATACTCTGCTATGCTAACTAAAGACCTAGCTCCCAAAATAGTGTCAATTATTTTAAACAGCCTGGATGCAGATGTATCATTCATTCTTTTTTTCTGCAACATCACCCCAAGATGTTAAGGGAAGGGATGTTACTTTTCCTCATGCTGTTTGTCTGTCTCCACCCAGCTGTTCAGCATTTTTAGCTTTACCATATTGATTAGGATAAAAAGCTGGTTTTGAATGTCCTAATCTTCTTGCCTTTCTTTGCTCTGATATAACTAGGGATGACATTATTTAGCTGTTACAACAAAAGTCAGCAACACTTTCTAATACTCCACTGCTGGTTGGAGGGGAAAAAGGGCGGTTGAATTGTCCTGTTTATGGGTCTTTACAATATCCCACTGGTCTTAAAGCTGCTGGGTGAACATCATGATCTCCCTGTGAGTTACAGAAACACCTCTGAATGCAGCATTCTGGACACCAGACTAAAGGAGGATACCTACACTGCGGAAAAACAAATCATCCTCTGAATTCTGCAAAAGCATTAGTTTGTGGTTGCAAGTAAATCTGAGCGTGGCCCATTTACCTGTCAGTGGTCCCTGGCTGGCTCAGGACTTGTTCTGACTGAGGAATTGCAGGATCTGAGTGTCCCTGAAAGGTGGAAGGGCTGGTTCTGGAGTTCAGTCCAGCTCTGCTATCCAGGGTAAGTGCTGCAGTTGGGTGTGTGTGTCCAAGGTGAACGCTGCATCCAGAGGGAGATTCCATCCAGCTTTTGTTACTGTTAGCTGGGATGGGCAAGGAGGGAGACACTGAGCATCACAAAGGCTTGTATGGGAAAGCTCCTGAACTTGGAGAACTTGACTTTTAATCACAGATGTTCATCAATGTGTGTATCATCAACCACCCTGCAAACTGAAATACTGTCCCTTTTGAAGTACAAACCCACTGTTTCTGCTGCTTACATGGACCCTTTCCCAGCTTGTAGATGTCTGTATTAATGCCAGTTATATGAAATGTCAACTTTGAAGTATTTTTGTTAAATACACAAGTAGAGCTTTGTATTTAACTGATTGTGAATTAATGTCTGTTGAGTGTGAAATACCATTTTTAAAGTTGCTTCTATCCCTTGCTTTTTTTCTGTGAACGGTCTCAGTGCCAGGACTGCTGCTGCACACACCACAGGCTTCGGGATTGTTTTGTGCTTCAGTGATGTTCCAGCTTGTCTTTCATCTGAAATCTAAAGCTTTACACTTGTACTGTAAGATTGTAATACCTAGATGGCAACTTGTACTCTGGCAGTAAAGCTGTACTGGCCTCCCAGTAGGGTTTTTTGTTATTCCGCATCGTTTTCCTCTTYTCCTTCCTCAGGCTGCCTTTTGGACAGTGCATTTGTGAGAAACCTTACTCACTGGGGCAGTCAAGAGCCTGCTATCCCAGATGTTTGCACTAACACTTGAACTGCAAGCGTAGGGTGTGTTCTGAAAGCTATTCAGTGGTGGTAGCTGCAGTAGATGTTTAGATGGTTTATRTACCCCCATGCTGCTTTACAGAAAGCTGCTTTCTTTGGAAGTAAAAAAGGCTCTCCAAATCCAGCCTTCCTCTTAAAGAAGCTGAATTGCTCTTAACCCTGAGGAACCCTCGGCTCTCAAACTTTGCTTGAGGCTGCGAGGTGCTCTTGAAAGCAGAAAGCAATGAGGGAAGTTCTGAGTTGCTCTAGTGGAGAGGCACTGTGGAAACACAGGTCAACTCCACAATTTCATCAAGGTTTCCAGCTCTGGAAGCTGTATCCCCCATGGTCCTCATTATGTGAAGCAAGTCCATGTTATGGCAGACTAGATCAGCRTAAGGGTAACATGGTCATTACCCTGCAGCAGCATTAATTTGGCCTTGATTCAATTCTYGTTCTCAGAATTGTAGCATTCTCTGTCACATCACTGAATCAATGTCCTTTCTGAACAAAAAATGGCACTGAAACAAAGCCTTCGGGTTCAGCAAAAGGAATTTTGCTTTTTATTATAACTTTCCTTTAAATACAGTGTCATTTGTGCTCCTGATCTCTGACCAGACATCTTTTTTAAAAATCCCCAGAATTTCAGAATACTCATGTAAACCCCAGCCTACAGTAACTGCAGCTCAATGATGTAATGGAGAAGGCAGGTTGGATAGCATTTTACTTAAAAAATTATTTCCACAGGAAATGATTTGATTTACATTTTTAACGAAATTAGTTCATTCACCAGCTGGTTACAAAGGCTACATTGAATTAAAACTCTCCACACAGGTACTTCCTTCCTATTGCACTTTTAGAGTAGGTTCAAGTCCATCACAGAAAGGTTCGTTGCAGCTCAAGTGGATGGATGAGTTTGTGATCATAAATGCACATAAGATGTCTGTAGCAACTGGATAAAAATTAATCCTGCAGAAGCTGAGATATACTGAAATGAGACCAATGTCTTCAAACCAAGAGCCATTTCCTAGAGTTGTGCACACTGGAGCCAGGTCCGTGGAGCCGGCTGGGTGCTGCAGGCAGGCATCCTGCGCTGGGGCTGTGCGTAGTCCTTGGGGCCGGCTGCCCTCAGTCCCTGGGTGCCGGCGGAGGCAAGTCTCTGTTGGGAGGAGCGTAGTCCCTGGGAGCCTGTGGGGGTAGTCGAGGGCCTGGAGGATAATCCCTGGGGCCAGGAGGGCCAAGGGGGCGGAAGGGAGGATGCCCACGTGCGTAGCCTCTGGGATCAGGGGGAGTCGGGAGTGGGACGGGAGGCAAATCTCTCATTCCTAAACGTGGGCCAGGTAAGAAATCTCTTCCAGCTGGAGGTGGCAAGGGAGCACCAAATCCTAAAAGGAAAGGAAATCATGGAGTTAAATCCTTGCTTTAACCTAAACAAAGCAGCTCCTGATTAGTTCCTCAGTTTGTCATTTTCTGGAGCAGCTCTGGAGTGGATCACTGTCACATGAAGGACTTCAAAGCCCATGAATTGTATTCTAGGGACTTTTGGCTGCTGGTTTCCATATCAGAGTAAACAAGGAAAAATACCTTGGCATGAAAGAGGCTTGAAAAAACCCACCCAGTCCAAGCTTACTGAGCCAGCTAAAGCCCCTGAAGCATGAGGAAGCCGTGTGCTAAGGAAAAGCAGATCTGGGTTCTGCAGCCAGGCTCCAAGAAGTGAAGTGTCAGCACAGGGCACCACAGCCATACCTTGGGGCCCAGGGAGAGGCCGAGGCCCAAAGTGCCCCCGCAGAGGAGGTGGTGGTGGTCCCGGCGGTCCGTAGCGAATGGGTGGTGGCAGTGGAGGCCCCATCACTGGGGAGCTCATCAGAGGTGTCCCAGGGAAAGGAGAAGGGCCTTTGGCACCAGCGTTACCCTGGGCAAGATGAGGTTACACTTCAGTGAGTTACTGCAGCAAACAAGCACTGACACTGCTGGAAAACCTGACCACTCTCCCAGAGGCAAACAGGTGCAAGGGAGGGAAGAAAGAACCCCAACACACTCCAAACCACATTAACCAGGCAGAAAACAGGGACAGCCACTGCACCACCATCATTCCCTTCTCCCAGAACACTGCTGGCACTACCCAGGAGTGAGTGGTTAGTGAGACAAATTCATTTAGATGAAGCTGTACTAAAGAAAAGTTCAAGCCCTGTTGAGGTGTCCTTGGTGGATACCCCTTAGGAAAAGGACCTGGAACTTGGAATTACGCATGGAATTGTGCTTACACACCACAAGAAAGTCAGCTTCTTAGGATTATTGTTGTAGTAATCCTAAGTGTTTGCCCAYAGTCCTTAACAAGAAACTTCTCATTTCCTCAATCCCACAAAAACCRAAGAGCAACTGCTCATCATTAGAGAAGCCCTTTAAGACAGAGAGACGAGCTCTTGGTTAGTTCCACAGAGCAGTTGTTATCCAGCAGTTCAGAACACCAAGCCTRTTACTCCTATCCATCAAAGCTGCATCACCATGTCCAGCCTTGGRATACTCACTGMAGCTGGTTCCATGGAGGAAGGTGTATCTGTAGTTACATGGGGGGCTTCAGACTCTTTGGGAGAGGGTTGCTTTTGGGGTTGTTTTTTTTGGACAGCAAATAGGGATAGTGACAGAATACAGACAACACAGAACATGATACAGTTAAAGAAKCAGGAGGAAGTACAGTGAATCAATGTATTAGAAAGGCTTCCTGAAGGTTGGGGTGTTCTCAACTCACCACTCCATCCATTGCTGCAGAAGGGGAGGAGGTTCTTGGCTCACTGCTGATCAGGGATGCCACAGCAGGCCCAATATCTAAAAAGAGAGCCACGAATAAGTGTCCTACCATGCCTAGGGTAGGGAAGGTACGCTTGAAATTCCCTTTTTGAAGGGAAAGAGAAAGGAGTAAGTTGCAGTTGGTTGCAGACCACACAACTTACCAGGAACAGACATCCTTCCAGTTAGCTCTGGAGGCCTTCGTGGGGCAGGGGGGCCATCCACCATTGTACCTTAAGGGAAACAAGAACCCAGAGACCCTAAATAACACAAGCCTGAGCTACTTCTGTTAATAAAATGCTACCACAARCTACTCATTAGGGTATTAATAAGGCAGGTATCAATACCAACATTCCTGGAACCAATATCTGACCTTAGTGTTCCTGGGTTTGTAGCCTAAGAGGGAGYTGTCAAGAAAGAAGAGTTTCACAGCTTACCAAATTCACCCCTCACGCCTTCCCTTCGTGGAGCAGAGAGGGGCCGGGCAGGGACATCAATCATCTGTGTGGGGGATGGATTTCCTCCACTCACAGGTGATGGGCCAGAAGAGCCATCTCTGCTTAAGGGCCCTGTGCCAAAGAATTAAAACCCCTTGACTTACTTTTCTACAATTTAGCACAGCCCTATGTTTTTATGATGTACCGACTCCAAGACCAAAGGTTTTGGRAGAACCAGCAGCACTTACCTCGTCGCGGTGGGATCTGGCGGTCAGGTCTGCCTGGAGTTGGCTTTACAATGACTGGCCTTTGAAGCATGATGATTTTTTGGTTTACTTCTATTAATCTGATTTTGAAAAATAAAGATCTCTTATTATTATTCAAGGTATACATGTGAGTTGTATCTACTATCATGTAACAAGGCAAACTGCACTGCAAAGTGTTACAGCCTTCACTAAGAAATGTTATTTTAACCATCAAAACAGTTTAGCGGTAGTTAAAATTAGGAACTTAAAAATGCACTGCACATTCCCTGCTTCCTCTCCCCCAGGCAACTCCCAGCAGGTTCAAAGAGCAATAGAGAGGGTCTGTTCTGTACTTACTTCTGTCTCAGGTTGGCTGCTTCTCTCTTCTCTTCAGCCAGAGCTCTCTCGGCCGAGCGGGCAATGAGCTGGTAGGGAAAATTTTGTCAACTGCGTTAATGGCACCAGTGTGACATCAAATACAAACTGTTGGCATCAGAGAAGGAAGAACATTCTTACCCAGTTGTCATGTGCCTTTTTCTCATGAGCAGCAATCTGAGAAGGAAAGAAGCCATTTAGTTTTTATCCAACTACCAGTATTTCCAAYAACTCACCACAGAGCACTGGAATGATGCAGTAAAAGATGACACAATAACCAGCATGCAAGTAGTTTACCTGGTTTTTGTAAGATCTCTCTGTTTTTTGCAATTCTTCTTCCATATCYTGGATCCTTTGCCTGTACAAAAGGAAGAAGAGGGGAAGGAGAGACATTTGAATGCATTTTCCTCAGAAGCTGAAATAAAAGGAAAATCATAATCTTCAGAAATTCAAGTTACTTGTAAACTTTCACTTCCTCGATGGCCAGCACGGCTTTTTCATCTGCAGCACACAATTTCTGCTCCTTCTCCTGACGCTCATACTCTTCCTGGGTTAGTTTTCTGCATAGGGAAAGAAATGCACCATATAGTCCAGCRTTCTACATCTACTACAACTTAAAATCAAAGTATTCCCCTGACAACAACAGCAATATCACAATCTACAATAATGTGTGAGATCACAGAGATAAAAAAGAGACTTATTAGAAAGACAGACAGAAATCCCRTCTCTTGAAACCAACAGACAAACCCTTTGTGTATAACACCTTAAAATTATGGACTTGACTATAAWGTTCTGTCAGCTTCTGAAGATCTGTCAGAATCTATCAACTGCAGACAGTTCATTCCTTCAGATCCTGCAGTTTTCCTAGCAATGCCACAGACTGCAATCCAGATTATAAAGGTGCAAACAAGGAAATGCACTGGACTGACACCAACCATGGGAAATGAAGAAATGAGTGTGTGGGGAAATTTAGGGCCCAGGAGACAAACASATTCAGTAGTTATTAACCATGTAGGAAGCTTTTTCCAAGTATTCTCCATACCAATTCACTGCACAATCCATTTCCAGAGTCTTTTTATAACCTCATGGTTCATTTTTAAAAAAATATTTTTCTAAAAGTATTTAAGAGGTCTATAGTGTGTTCCTAACTTATAAGAGCTATCCCACAGAACTGGAACCGTTTAACTAACAGCAAGTTAACTATTGCTAATAGCTAGTTCAATAAAATCCATTTCCTTGGCTAAAAGTCAAAGCAGTTTTCCAGGGGAAAAAAAAAAAACAAACCAAAACTGCAAGAAGTTCTTAATTCTGATCAAGAAGTACTAACAGGCAGYGTAATCTCCTGTACATTTTGGAAGGAAGAGAAATTCTTCACAGAGGTMAAGATGAAGTTTTCCCTGAAGTGTGGGCTACCTTTCACCTCTCCATTCTAAGTTAATTACACACGGATCCATAGATGTTACAAGGTCAGGCAGTTTCACTACTCATTTCTGTGCTTGTTCCTTTGTGCTTCCCCAAACCAACACACTTAAACCTCAGGAACTTCAGCTGCTTCTCCATCACAATTTCAGCTTTTCTACAGAATTTAGCTGAGAATGTCCCTGAATCCTGTTCTCAAATCTTACCCACAAAGGGGGAGATGGCATTACAGACATTTCATAMGTAAATAAATGAATGAGGAATGAATACACACTGAGCAGATCCTCAACACTGGCAATTCCTTCCACTCGGCTGCCATCACCAACTCATCAAAGGGCCCTCATTTGGCCCTTTGAGAATGTAAGAAGCTCACAAGGCTGAAATACTGAAGTTTCTACATTATGAGAATTAGACTCACTGAACAGAAGTCAAAGTTAAGATAGAAACAAATCTTAAGGGTCCCTATGTTCTCCTTGACACTTCTGGATGATGTAACAGAGCAACCACAGAATTTAAAAACCAAGCCACCCACCTGCCCTCTCCAGAAGTTTAAAAGTTGTGTGCACACTGACAGTCTTTTTACAATCTCTGGAATGGTGGCAAAAATAARGAAAGGATACCAGCTTCAGCTGTATTGAAAGAGTAGCCATGACTCATTCAGACCACAACTTGCAAGTTCTTTGATCCTTYTGAGCAAAGAGCATTTGGACAAGTGCCCATTATACAACAAAGTAAGGAAAGGCTTACTTCTGGAGTGCCATCTCCTTCTGCTGGTACAGTTCACCAAGTATCTCCACTTTCTGCTGAAGAGTTTTGCATTCATTTTCCAGTTGAGTTTTGGCTGACTCCAGCGAAGAGGAATCGTGTTCCAACATTTTTATCTTCTCTGTTGGAGAAGCAGTTGCAGTAAGAACCATTATTGCCACTTACACGCTCTGTTTCTTTTTAAGCCACCAACAGTGCTTCATCCTAAGCAGTTATTTTGCTAAACCTACCTTCCAGCTCGTGTCTTGCTGTTACTTCATCATTCAGTTTGGACTGCAGAAGATTTCTGTCTTCTTCAACTAGGGATAACATCGTTTTAACCTGAAAAGAGGAGCAGAGAGTTTATGACCATAGGCATAGCACTAATGTGACTGCATTTATCAGATATTTGGGCAACATACCCTGGAGACATCCATCATCTGCTTAATCTGAGCCTTCATCTTCTCACTCTCAGTATCTAAAAGAGAAAAATGTCTTTGTTTTCCCTGTTTTTCAATCATGAACAAGTCTGAGGACAACTATTAAAAGTAACACTCCCGGCACTTTAATCCCTACACCCTTATATGGTTAAAAAAAAAACAAACAAACCCAAAAAGATCAAGAAGTGGGAATTTCCAGCCCACATATACT